>JAYJMH010054793.1:0-13041 GCA_036873815.1 Phacellophora camtschatica | reverse complement strand
AAGACAAAGCTACTATCCATAATCCGTCCCCCTACAAAATCTATATTTGGGATTCATGACCCAAAGGGCCTGTCTTACCTTACTCAACTCAGGGTTGGTCTCAGCAAGCTAAACTTTCACAAATTTCAACACAAGAGATACAATAAACCCAATGTGCCCAAGTAACGATGGAATTGAGGAAACGGTACACTTCTTGCTGCTTTGCCCCTCTTTTGGTGTTCAAAGGACTGATCTCCTCGCTGAAATGTACACTCTCGTACGACCATATGGATATGCAAATCTTGCAAATGCTATACTGTACGACAATAAGAATTTTACAAATGAACTGAATAGAAGCATCCTTGAATTAACAATACGTTTTATACGCAGTACTGGCCGCTTTGAATAAAGTATCTTGCCCCCATCCCCCCCTAGTAAGCCACCAATTATTTAGTTAACTATCATATGTAAAGTCTGTCTCAAATTATAGATGAGGTAAGAATTGAGATAGCGCAAAATTACCCATAACTACAGCAAAAAGTTTGTCTGCTGTTATTCGCAGACATTTTTCACCTGATTTATAATTTGAAACAAAGTTTTCTCCACATTTCTGGTGTGTAATGCGGTTTTTTGTCGATAAAATATTGAAACAGTCCCAGAAAATAATTTTAACCTTTTCCACCGGAGAATATCCTTTGGGTCACCCGGTACACAATTATTTAAATTTTACAAAATGCTAACAACATTCTACCTTGGGTACCAGACTTTACCCAGGGTAACAATATTCCGTTTCAGTGCTCATTTGACTATGCAATTTGATGTGAAAGTAAGAACAGCACCGGATAAAAATTAGAAAAGAGGGGTGACATTCTGTAAAACAGTTAGAGTACTACTGCATTGCTTGTTTTAACAGAAGGCCTCAAATGAAAAAGTTGGCCTACTTTACTTACCTGAAGATATAATTTGACGATCACTACTAGTCTCTTCAGAGCTTGTTTTTATTTCATCAACTTTGCCTAAAATAACAGAAAATCCCAATGTTATAAATGTTTCATTATAAATTTCCCGGGGGTGGTGTGGGTTAACAAAAGTTTGCATTACCTAATTAACTCTATTTGATGCACTGGGCCTAATCTGATTGAGGCCTATTTATCTGATTGGGGCCTATTTAATTACCTTGACCCATTGCCACGTGAAGACATATTTGCTTGGTAGCATCCTTCATGTTGGTATACGAGAAACGTAATTAATTTTATTGTTGCGAAAATGCTTCACAAACAGGACAAATTACTCGCTCAAATCCATTTTATAATAAAATCTTAAGTTTTGGCGTATTGCATGCCGGTTAGCAACACAATGAGACAGCTTCCAGAGTCATCGGCCAAATATCCAGAACTGATCTTAATTTCTAATTTTCCTTGCGTTATTGTTAAAAAGATTCTGTAAAGAAACTTACATACCTTCGGAGTTAATTTCATTATGGGCAAGTCTGTCCTCAAATTTAGGGCTTTGATCCTTTAATTTTTCATTTTTTTTTGCTGCCAACAAAATTAATTTTATTATTAAAAATTTCAAAAATCAAACGAATAAATAATGTAGTTCTGACTCATTCGTGCAAGCGTATGAGCCTTGATGGTGATATGAAAAATGCGTGGATCTTGTTTCCTGTATTCTTTTGTCAAATTCCTAAAAGTCAATGCATTGCATTTAAGAAAATTTGGAAGAGGGTTTGATAGAGGGGATTATTTCAAATTTTGGCTACGAATTGGGGGGGGGGGCAGCTAATGAGAGAGGGAAGCTTAATAGAGAAAGAGGCTAAATGGAGTATTTATACACTGTATAAAATATTTGCATGGCATGTTATTATGTCCTCCAATCAAATACATACTGTCCAAGAGTCCCGGAAAGATCTCCTTCATTCATTTGCAAAACCTTTGCATTTTTTTAATTAAAACTATTTTCCGTGCCTGCTTGCTTGAATTTAAAATCGCTGTTGCATGTCATATTGGAACTTATTATCATATCATTCTTATATTTTTATCTCATGGTTTCATATTTTTATCACAAATTCTGGATTTGGCTATCCCAACGTTTTGGAATAGATTGAATCGGAGTTCGAATTACGACTACCAGACGGAAAATCCAAGCTCAGAAATTTTCTTTAATTTGTATGAATCATGGTATAGCCAGCCTTGCATAAATACGACAATTGAAAGAAGTCTCCATTAGCAACCCGGTCAAAAATATACCATACGTTTTGCTTTAGTTGTAAATCTCAAATGTGATGAAGTTTAGATTTGAATTGTTTTCAAATTATAGTACATCTCCAATTATGAAAGTTTGAGAAGAGTTTCCCTTATGGATAGAAATCAGGGCGGGCTACCGAGGCAATATGGTTATTATTTATAACTTACAAAGTAAAGCTTTTTAAATTTTTTGACCAACGATTTCTCAAAAATTAATCAAAAGAGGGCGATGTCTAGACACGGGCTTTCGGAAAAGTAAAGTTTGTGTTTTATTCCCACCTCGGTTTTTCTCATGCTACTTGTCCTAATTTCGTGGTTTGAATTCAGTCGCAGGGAAACAAGAGGAAAAAGGAGAACGAGAAAGAGAGAGAGAAAATAAATTTTTAGCTTCTACAAATTGAAGTCGTCGCAATTGTCAAATTTTTTACTTGTATGATCACTTGTTTGGCGTTCAGAAATTCAATTTAATAGCCACAAAGTGACTGGTGTAGCCAGTTCAGGCGGTGTCCTTGGTTATTTAATTTTTAAATAAGAACGTTTTGCTAGCAACGTTTGAATTAAAATGGATTTTCAAAATTTAAATTTACCTAGACAATTTTCAATTTCTTTTATCAACGAAGCCATTCGTATGCTAAATTTTCCTTTATCTTTCAAGGTCCCTCCAAAATCAACATAGAGTTTCCTCGAAAGAATCATCTCCAGCACAACGTCAGTTGCCTCAAATGCAGATACCATTTTTATTGGAATGATTGCCTTCTTCTTGATTCTCGCAAAATTATACTCATCTCTGCAAGAATCTGAAATGTCATATTCCGGCGACAAGCATAGAATTATGATTGTTGAATTTCTTACACCACGGGCCATTGATGCTGTGATGTCTCCGGTCATATCGTGGTAGTCAATCCACACTTTGTATCCTGACTTTGTCAAATTTTCTTGAATGCAGCGAACAAGTTCTTGATGGGCGTATTGATATGAGATCATCACGTCCCATTTGTTTTCTTCAGATTGTTGCTCAACTTTTTTATTCGCTTTCTGGAAAGGTAAAATAAAAACAGGGATAGGGATGAGCCTCATTACAAGACACTAGAATCACCCTGGTCGCAGGATCCATCCTGTATTTGGAAGGGTTGACTTTTACATTAAATAAATAAACTCTAACGCTGAAGTCTTTAAAAACTATGAGCCATAAACTAGAAGTCTAGAGGCCGCCAGAGCAGTGAGTAGGAATAAATAAATATTTTAAGAATTATTTACAGCTTTAACGTTTTACAGCAGAATTATGAGAGCCCGAGAACCAGGCTCTATTGTATTAAATAAAGCATCTGGTTTATTTGTTCAAACCATCATCTCCAACAATTTCTATATCATAAACGCATGCGCATAGGCTTTTTCCCCGCAAATACAAAGTTATTCTTGTTATGTCACTGTTGTTGTTGTTTTAAAGCAGCATTACGTAATTTATTAAAAGTGCGCGTGTGTAGAAATTATGTTGTGGTGATCATGGTGTAGAAATTTGAAATGCAAAAGCCTAATCTACTCAGCCTGATCTACTCAAAATCCCTGAAGGAAATTTTGATCGTTGTGATCCTTGTAGCTATGTAAACAGACTAGGCTTGGTAAAATGATTACGCAAAGTAAGACGATTATCAACAAAATGATTACTAGACTTGCTCCAAGTCAATTTCATTAAATCAGTAAAAAATTAAAGGAAAATAAACGATATGCTCCAAAATGTGTCCTTTCTTTGCTATTTTTCTCCTCCGCAGGAACATATTTTCAGTTTTTGTACGAATTCAACGAGTACATAATAAAGTGATGTACGAGACATAAGATCTTCTTCCATTCCCCTTGCTAACAATTAACTTTACTTAATATATAATTATGTTGTCCGCATCAACATTTGTTTTATTATTAGTTCTTGTTACTCAGTTTAACCATAGTCACAAGAGAGAGAGATAGTCTGGAAGCGAACAATGCACTATTGCTCCAGGTCTTTGATAAAGATTTGCTCGAGCCCGGACCTCAGGAAGTGCACAAGTTTTGAGCGTTTTGTACTATCGCAGTGTGCTTCGAGTATAAATTTTATTTATGACTATGGTTTAACTAAATTTAGTTTGTGTGACGACGTTCCTATGTAGTGTAGCAAGTCATTATTGTTAAAATGAATGAAATAAAATGAAATGAAATGTTTGACCAATTAGAAATGAGACAAAAAACTTTATAGAAAGTGTAGTGTCGCGCATTAGCGTGTATTAGCAAAAACAACAACTTTTGTGGTGCTTCAAAAAGCCAAACAAAGAGCAGATGAGACTGCATTTGCTGATATCAAGTTGATCAATTTTTTCATTGAACATAGCCGCTGATTTCTGTGAATAATTTCAGTCAGTTCTTGCCCATGCCTGGATAGACCTGTTCAGCTCACGTTCTTCAACTGGGCTTGTTTACACCTAATTCAATTCAATTCCATTCATGTGACAAAGCCCTTGGGAACTTTTACGTATTTATCTACTCATGAGCATATACCCCTGCCCTGTTTTAAGTCTATTTGTCTTTTACTCATGGAAAAGGAGCTGAGGGAACTGAAAACTGAGATTTTGATTCAGTTCTCAATTCATACAAAAAGAAATAGACTTGAGGATGGGGCATCGGAATGAAAGCACGAGATTTGAGGAGGAAAGTTCTCTGCAGGAGCTAGCAAATTTGAAGCCCAAGCATTGAAATGTTGCAATAGAAAATGTGCGAGATTATATGACTTTAGAATATGGGATCTTGGATCATGGAATGCTGATATCTGGATTTTAAGACGATGGAATGTTGTAAAATGTTGGACTGTTCTGGTGGTGAACCAAGGCCCTCCGCAGGAGCTAGGAAGTCCTACTTCCTAGTCAATGATATAGAGGCTGAAACTCACATGATATAGAGGCTGAATTAGCCTTAAATAATTAATGAAGCGCCAAAATTGACTGGCCAACATTTTTTTCTGCATACAACACTAAATGTACGTATTCGTTGAAAAGCTGAAACATTTTGGAAACACTTTTTAAATTTAAGCACCACGAAACCGGACTGTGGAATCGTTCCAGTTCATGAAGCAGTTTTTATAAAATTTCTTTGCAAATGCTGATTTTGCAAAGATAAAAATAACAAATTATATTTTTAGTTCAGAAAAGGGTTTCCTCTTCTAGTGAATAGTAAAAACTAAAGAGAATTTATTTTAAGATAAGGATTATTTTGGTTTTTCAGCTGCAAAATAAAGCGTTGAACGCTAAAATCAAACAAACATATCTCAAATAACAGCAAATCAAAGTTGTATCCTTTTTCCGACAATTGTTTTATTTTGCATTTTGTCTAGAGTGATTGCCACACTTTTGGCCTGTTTATTTTTATGGACCTTGAGAATTAAACTAGTAATGTTAGAGTACAAATTCTGGACTTTAAATCCCAAATTTTTGGCGATCATTCAAACGAGGCTTAAAGAGTCCTATTATTGAAGTTCAAATTTCCTATTTTGTTAAAAATTCAAATTACGATTACTAGGAAGAAAATCCAAGTCCAAAAAACTTCCTGTGTTTTTATGAGTCGTAGTATAGCCTTGCATAACTATGACTACGACTGTTGTAATAACTACGACTGTTGTAATAACTATGACGGTTGTAATAACTACGACGGCTGTAATAACTATGACGGTTGTAATAACTACGACGGCCGTAATAACTACGACGGCCGTAATAACTACGACGGCTGTAATAACTACGACGTCCGTAATAACTAGGACGGCCGTAATAACTACGACGGTTGTAATAACTACGACGGTTGTAATAACTACGACGGTTGTAATAACTAGGACGGTTGTAATAACTACGACGGTTGTAATAACTAGGACGGCCGTAATAACTACGACGTCCGTAATAACTAGGACGGCCGTAATAACTTGGTGTCTATTCCCTTGGCTCCACCGTTGTCTATTCCCTTGGCTCCACCCCATAAACTCACGCAATGCATGCAAATTTAAAAAGACCTTCTAATAGTTTTCCATAACAGCCACCAACAACAGGGTATGTTTGATGAATTGCAAACTGGGCCTCATAAAACTATATCATTTCGTTTTCATTGTTGTTCTTAATTGAACGGCAGAACCAGTCGTGAATATTGGCAACACCGAATTGGCAACAGCTGGTGAGACTTTAGTCTAAAAGATTTTGATTACAGAAATTTTGTTTACTTGACAGTAACTTATTCAAAATATTTTGATTACAAGTACTTGCAAAGTGAAATGTCGTTTACTTGACATTAACTTATTCAAAACATTTTGATTACAAGCACTTGCTTAGTGAAATGTTGTTTACTTGGCAGTAACTAATTCAATACATTTTAATTACAAGTACTTGTAAAGTGAAATGTTGTTTACTTGACAGTAATTTTTCAAAACATTTTGATTACAAGTACTCGTAAAGTGAAATTTTGTTTATTTTGCATATGGCGATAGGCCATTTGGCGGGAGAAATCCATGTAGGTAAGCAAAAACAGTTGGTAAGCAAGCTTTGAATTTTACAAGTACCAAAATATGTTTACAGCAGGTAGTAAGTATATTCAAAGAAAATTCAGCCGGCAGCACATTTTTTTGTCTGCACAATATTAAAGATAAAATGTTTGTGTGCAGTGTAGTTGAAATATGAATTGGCAATATGTGTGGCGGAATCTGAAAGCGTGTAAGAAGCCAACCATGCTTACGAGAAAGATTTGAAAGCACGTTTTCTTTCTGTTAAGAACAAATGATAATATTGTGGTTCAAAATGATCTGAATATGAATTTGCTGTTTTTTAGGTGAAGTGAAAATATTTACCTAGTAGAAACATTTCTTGACAACAATGCCTGGTTGTGGATTCATGTTACTGTCTGCACTATTATGGACTTGCTCCAAGTCTATTTCGTTTATCAACAAAAAATATGTCACTGTGGAGGAAAATACCCTACGGAGGAGAGACCACAGGAAATCTTATATTCCCGAGGTCACTACTCTGCAGGGTATGTTCCTCCACAGTGACACATTTGTTTTACTGATAAACGAAATAGACTTGGAGCTAGTCTAGCACTATTATGGTCCGAGCACATCATCAATCTCAAAAATGCAAAGTAAACAGTTGATCTCTGAAATATCAGATCTTTTTTAACTACCAGGTGATCCAAAAAACTGCCTCCGTTTGCAAGGTGGCAACACAAAATTAATGAGGCTACAAAGTGAGGCTGAAATTTACGTCCGAAGAGCAAACTTTGGGATATCATCTGATCCTCTACGACCACGTTTAACCGTTCAAAACTTGAAGTTGAATTTGCCATTATCCGTGAGCTTTCATATCAATAGGAAAAACAGCATTATTTCCAGTCCACATTTTTACACAAATAAACATTTAATGGCGACTTCGAAGTTAAAAATTGGAAAAGTCTGCTTTTGAGAAACCAGGTTAAAATGAAATGAGTTCCTTCAAATTGACTTTAAAGCTCACGAGTGAGGGCAATTTTTATATTCGATTTTGGTCAGGCAATCGTGATCGTAGATGCCTGGATGATATCCCAAACTCCAAGCTTGCCCTTCGGACGTAGTTTTGAGCGTAATTTGACATCGTAGCACCATAGAATTCGAGCTGCAGCCACGCCAACGGAGATATTTTTGTCACCAGATACAGTAAACCTATCAACCTATCAATGCTATCAAGGCATAATGTACGCGAGAGCTAAATTCAACGATTAAATTTTTAGGCCTTTTGGATTTCTTGTTTCAACTAACATTGCTTAATTTTACGTGAACATTTATTTAAATTTACAAATAATCTACATTTTGCAACGCTGTTTGTTTATGGGAAATGTTGGCATCCCTGATATCCTTTTTATCCTCCATGATGGTCTACCATGATGTGTAAGTGTAAGGAATGAATGTTAATATTTAATGACCCCACAATTATGTAGGCCAATAAGAAAACTAAGCATGCTGAGCACCTTCAGAATATAACCAACCTGGATAACAGACCTCTCTGATCTTTTCTCCAATTTTTGCTCAGCAAAAAATAAGCGAAAAAGACCATATACACGGAGCGGAAGATGTATAATCTGCTTAACGATCATTTTTGCCTAAAGACTTCTTTAGAAAATTTGAATATTTGAGTACTGTACTGGAAAAACATTTTTTAAGAAAATATTTTAATTTCAATCTCCATAGGACCAAATTCTTAGCTTCATATTAAAAAAATGCGTGTACATGGTGCCATATTAATGCAATCTTTTTAAACACCAAAAGGATTGTGGTGTTAGCCTCAAAATACTGTCAGCTATCAGAAGAATCCAGGCAGGGCTTTGGGTCCCTATGATTACAATGCACTGAGCTGATGCCCTAGATAACATGATGCCCTACATAAACTGATGCCCTAAATATGTTAGGCCCCGTGACTAGTGGCCTCTCGGGTAGTGCCAGTAGTGTAGAAGAGGGGGGCACAGCCACTTAGAAAGGGCTTCTCTCGAGTTGCTCTCGGTGAGGGCCCCTTTTACAAAATTTGGCTCTACACTATTGGGTAGGACCAAAATTGGGTAGAGCCCACCATTTAATATCATGATTCTAAGCACGATGCAGATGAAGAGCAACACAAACATTAATTTAATCCAAAATCCTCATTGAATATCGTATTCATTGTCTACCTGTATCGTTGTCTCTATCGTCACTTTTCTTGTATGTAGTTTGTTGTTATATTGTCATGAATATTTTATTTTGATATTGTTTTGTATTAAATATTGAATGTAGTCAAAATGCAAAAACAACTAAGCCATTAACTGCCGTTTTCATTGCAATTTAGATCGTGAGATTTGTTCAGGCTTTGCAAATATTTTTGCAGTTGCTTTTTTAAATCAAACATACTTGTCGTTTTTGTTTCTGATGTCTTTACAAAGTTCCAGTTCAACTTCAAAATGCTTCTGTTTAAATTCTTGTTGCATCTCGTTTGTTTTCTTCTTTTCAAATCTTGTGAGTGTTTTAGGGAGGAAATTAAAGTGATTCGCAATCACAGAAAAAATTCGAACATTTTACAAGATTTACAGTTGCAGTCAGACATTGAATGTATACTTATTTGCAAGGCATCTACCAATTGTAAATCAGTAAATATTTTGAACGGTAAGCGGTTTGATTTCATTAATGTATTTGATTTAGTTTTTAAAATATTATTGTTTGGTTTATTTTTGGTTTCGGGGTTTCATTTAATTTTAGACGTTCTTTATCTTTTGTGACCGCCAGGGGGCAGTCACAACTTGACTTGGGTAAGGGAACGTGTCCTATATTTGTGGGTCTGGGAATTCGACTCGATAGTATATTTTTGGGTCTAAAAAAGTTTTCATCAAAAGATTTTATTTCTAAAAATTTGAAAGAAATTTTTGGGTAAATTATTAAGAAAAAGTATAAAAATTTAAATGAAAAGATGCTATAGGCAGCAAAATTGGATCATACATATATTGTTGGGTGTACGTTTTCGTTTACCTTCCCGGTTGTACCGCACAATTGTATTTTGGTGCAGGTTTTCGTTCCATTATATATTTGGGTCAGATTAAGATTTTCTCAGATATGCCTCCCTTCTCGATGGTACTGCCCTCGGGCTTTGTGACTTAGTATTTTTAGAATTTTCTTTTTTTTTTTTTAAGTTTTACTTTTTTTAATTTAGGTTTACGTTTTTTAATAGCGTCTAATATTTTGTTATGCTGGTTAAAAATTTTCAAACAAAAAGCTAATTTACATCATTCATAGCAAATAAAGCACAGCTACAATCTGTAATAAAACAACAGCAAAACATTAATTAAGTAATCTTAACATACATTTGTTATATAGCATAATATAACACAAGAATAGAGTCAGCGGTTCTAAATTTACTCCACTTTGTTCTTGCGATGTAATCGTATCAAAATTGAACAGAAGATTAACTGTTGCATCCAAATGTTTTGTTGTCACAGTTTTGAAGCTTTTAAATACTGTCAAAGAAATGCAATTTATCTTCATTTTCTCAAATTTATCAGCAACTGATTTTTTAGTCAGTGCCACTAATTGAAGTGAATTTCGAGAAAGCTTCTCTACTTTCAACATAATTCTACTTTAATATACTATTTTAACTTTAGAGTTAGACAAAATCGACACGTCACTTACTGGCTCGTTGCTTACGGGCCTTTTCTACATCGTTCATAGTGCATCAGGCCGTTGCGCCGTGTTCAATAAAGAGACGAAGAAGTTCGTTTTAAGAGATGCTTGCACGGATATTTTCTCTTTAACATCACAGCAAAGCCTGTTCCACGTTCCAACAAGAAAATGCGTTGGACGACTTAACACAACTAAGTACCTCACTGGGAAAGACGTCTGCAGCAAAGATACAATTTTCTTGGCATCTCTGATGGGTGATTCCTTGTTCCACGTTGAGACAAATAAATGCGCTCGCCCCAAAATCGGACAAAGCAACCAAGAAGGAGGGCAAGATTTGTTTTTAAACGAATACTGCAGCAAACGTCTTTGCAAATTTCATTTGAAACAAGGTATGTTTTGCCAAAATGTCGCCTCAAATATCAATTTTTTTTTAGATTCAGGCTCCATATATAAAGCTATAGAATAATCATTATCTCATAAAAACCAGACATGTTTAGCAGTGAAGGTACATTCATTTAATCTACAAAGAAAAACTACATATTTTTTATCTTACCAAAACACTTGTAGTCATGATTTAACGTAGCTTTATTTAAGTTTACTGACTAAAGTTATATAATAATCATCTTAACAAAATAGGCCTATAAAGCATTACTGTTTTATGTTCACGAACGAAGCTGTTGGGGAGGAGATTGTGATTCAATATTTTTGCTTTTGATTGCATTTAAAAAAAGTAGACTTGCTCCAAGTCTATTTCGTTTCGTTAATCAGCAAAAAAATTAACAAAAATAAAAAATAAGTCAATGTGGAAGAAATTACCCTGCGGAGGAGAAAAGTTTAGGATATCAAGAACAAAATATATGATTAACGAAACTGATTAACGAAACGAAATAGACTTGGAGCAAGTCTACTTTTATTAGTTATTCCCAATGATGACTAAAATCAAACTATGGGATTTATTCTAAACCAATAATGGTTGCTCTTTCCAATGTACTACTGGAAAATAGCTGTTCATGACAAAGGAGCTTTAAATTAACATTTGAACAATACTGATCAATGAATGGCAACACGCAACGATACATCAAAATTTGAGTACTGGCTGAAGGCAATGGTTCTAATAAAACAGAAACACAAAGTTTATAATAATTGACAATTTTTAAGGTGAATTTGCCAAGCAAAGTATCAAAATTTAAGTTGAAGCCTCTTCAATACCACTAAATTAGAAACAAAATTATCAAAATTCAAATTCGACCACAGCAGCTTAGGACACACCTAAGGCAAACAGAGGTAAATTTTGTAGCAATAGTGAAATCTACATGCCAATTTCAAAGCGATTATCCATCAGAGACAAAGCGAATTCATTCAACTGGAAAATCAAAACCCTACAAAAGATACAGCACTCAAAAAACATTAAGGTAATGTAAGTAAATCTGTGGTGTCTAATTACCCTTGATACTTCATTGAAGTATCTACTACAACAACAACAGTTTTTACAACAACAACAACAAAAATAGAAGGACTGGGCAGCAGTCGCGGTCGAAATATACATGTCGCTATCTTTTAAGGGACATCCATAAAGTTTGTATGCATTAGGAGGGGGGGGGGGAGGGGGGGGTGGTAACCGAAAGTGTACATGTATTGTTTTGATTTGTTTTTCTATTTTTCTCTTGTGTATTAGGGGGAGGAAGGTAACAAAACAGTAAAATTAGTGCCAATATACTTTATAGATCTTAATCAGGGCGTTGCGGTACCAAAACGTTTAGGGGGCTAGACACTTTCATTTTCAGAAGAAGGAAAACATTTTCTGCAATAAATAAGAACTTGGTTGTGTGAGATAAAAGGGCAAATATTCATTTACTATACTTTTCTTGTCTCAAAGTGCTCTAATGAAAAGAACATCCGAAAAGAACAGGAAATTGACAAATTTTCAGACGACAATTGGCTGCGATGCCTCTGATCATTCGTAATTGCGTATTCTACTTCTTCGCTTTTAAATTACTTTCGATTCAAATTTGTGTTTATTTTTTGTTGCAGTAAATTTCGTACGATGCCAACTTCTTTCCGCTGATCAGTCCGCGTCCGGAAAAGAAGAAGCTCTGGTTTTTTCGCAATATTGGCAACATTGCAAATTAAAGTAAAAGCTGAGAAAGCTGACTGATCCACGGACGTTATTTGGGGAAAAGAACAATGACGAGTAACATTAAAGTAACAGATCAACATTTACACCTTTCAAAATGTTAGAGTCCAGAAACGAAACGTTACCAACCTTTCTCCGCACGTAAAGTTTGGACTTTAGAAACCTTTCTAATCAAACAATCGAAAATAGATCTGGTTTGAGTCTGGCAGATAATTTTCCGCACGGTCAGAGATTTTGATCGAGTATCTTGTTTCCCGTTGCCGTTGTTGTTGAACATATTTGCGGTGAATATATTTGGGCATATGATTTTAAAAAGAAATAATAATTTCCAAGGTGAGGAAAAAATTATTCCCTCAATAATGTCCAAATTCGTTGAAATTCGGGTAAAATTTAACATACTCAGGCAAAAAACAATAGAATAGAATATTTGAACAAAACAATAGAAAAAAACCAAGATCGCGGGGGGGGGGGGGGGGGGGGGGGGGGGGGGGGGGGGGGGGGGGGGGGGGGGGGGG
>JAYJMH010054782.1:0-13042 GCA_036873815.1 Phacellophora camtschatica | reverse complement strand
CCCGTTTACACGAGACCTGGTCTAGATCTGATCCAAAACCATCCGTATACTTTTGGATCCGATCCTTACTTTTGAGATCGTTTACCCGGTGATCGGATCCACAAATATTTACACGGGAACCGATCCAGATCGGATCCAAATGTTGTGAGCATGCGTATTGCCAAATATTTTGACGGGAAAACAAGCAAGAGTTTACAAAACGTGAACTCGTATTGAAATTGCATCCCAACAAGACATCATGGTTGCTGCAAAATCGAAAAAAGTTCAGTTTTCTAGGACAAAAGAAGAAACGGTTCTGCTGCTGAAAGTTATTTTAGATTATAAAGTCACAAAGCTCAAAGTTGAAATAAGATTGCAACATAATCATCATCCACGCCAAAAAGTTTATTCTAAACTTTCTCGGCTCCATCGTTTTTTAGCTGTTCTTTTTTTAAAAAATAATACTTTAACGTTGTGCTTTTGATATGCTTGTTAGCTCTCTTTGGCGCCACTACCACACAAACAAGAAATCATTTTGAAATTGCCTCGAATTCGAAATTTCTAGTCTCGTTTCCTATCTGAACACTTCTGAATCCGATCTGTACCAGACCCGCCTGTTTACAGGAGACCTGGCATGGATTGGATCCCAAAAAGCTGTCCCCTGTAAACGCAAGGGCTATCCGCACACCTTTGGATCCGATCTGGATTGGATTCCCTCTCGTGTAAACGGGATCTTGATGTCAGGTTTTAACAGTTTTTATGAATCATGATAATCACAGTTCGCCTCAAGCAGGAATTTGATTTTGAAGTAAAATTATTTGTAACATTACAAAGCATAATGTCAGAATATTTTGCAGCTTTTGAAAGCGATCCAGAAATTTGGACCAAGTTTTGATGACTACTTGCATCTGCTGATCCCACCCGTCGTGATGTTATTCGATTCAGCTGATACCCCGCAGCAAGTTAGAGAGTAAGTTCTTAAAAGCTGAAGTTCTGTTGAAAATCTTTACTTGCTTTTTGCTTGGAAGTTGTGTCTTGTGGAATCTTAGCTTATTGTTTTGCTTTTATTGCATTTGTGCATATCATATTGCCTGTGTATTTTTATTGTGTAAAAATTTAAACCTAGGGATTCTGTCTGAAACATTTGTTCAGCACGTGGTTGGTCACTATGTATATTGATAGTATCGTTGTTATCTTTCACTTCTGGAAGGGCAATGTTGTTCATTGGACCTCAATAATTTAAAAACAAACTTATTTATAAAAATAAACTTTATTTCCAATTTAACGGTTCAGAACATACTTAAGGCAGAAATTATCCAAAATTGGAAGCAGAATTTCTTGTCACTGATTTCAAAATATCGAGGTGTCAATTATCTTTCAATTTGGTACAATGATTTCAAATCCAGCGACCAATCAAGATTTGAAAGCTATGCTGAAACTTAAAAAAGTATTATTAATTTTGTCAAAGGGGAGCACTTCAAACACTGGAGAAACTATGCGATTCTGTCGACCAAAGAGAATTTTCTGCCAGGATCATTCATCCACTCGTCCGAGTTTTAGACACCGTGCCCGAGCTGAGATCACCTGCAATGAATGCATTGTCCGCTCTTGTTATGCAACTTGGCAGGAAATATGCAATTTTTATTCCGACAGTTAATAAGGTAATTAACTTTTATTTTGTGCCTGTGTGAAATGTGTTTCTAAATTATTTATTTAGATTCTAGATTCTTCAACTAGATTATAGAATCTTAAATTTTTTAAATTTAATAATCTTTAATAGGTTCTTATGAAGCACAAGATCCAACATCAAAGATATGACTGCATGGTTGCAAAAATTCAAAAGGGAAGCATATCGCTTGATTACGAAACTGATCCATTATTGAGGCACAGGAGTTCGAAATCAAATGCAGCCGATGATTCTGCATCCCAAGGGCAATCTGATTTGGTCAGAAGGTATCCCATGAGTGCTAACGCACTCCAGAAGGTTTGTTGCTTATTGCACAAGTTGAGAAATGAATTTATAATGACAAAAAGAAAAAATTGGATTACATCGTGTTTGAAATCAGTTTATGAAAATACCTCTACCTATAAGCGTTGCTATAGTTAAAGGTGCTACGCAACTTACTTTTGCCTAATAACAATACATTTAGTGGCCATAATTTGCCTTGTGAATGAATGAATGAATGAATGAATGATGATACTGTACTCTATGTGCCCAAGTAAAGCGTCACTTACCTATCTTGGGCCACGTAACACAACAAGTAATATAAGATACATGAAAATTCTAATCTACTAACAATAATAACCAAACAACACTAGTAATTGATACATTTAAAATCAGATTTCGAATTATAACGTCAACATAAAATAATAATTAGTTCTAACAAATAATTTTCAAAGTCACATGTAGAAAATATTAATAGTTATCAATGATATGTTTCTTTAGATTTAAGGCAAATGTTTTATGTTTTTTCAAGTTTTTCAAATATACTGCGAGTGCTTTCCACATTTCCGTTGCTTTGTTTGCAAGCATTTTATCACCCAATTGCTTATGGGTTTTCAAACATTGAAAGTCGTCTCGCTGACGTGTTTCGTAGGAGTGCTTGCTTGAGTTTTTGAGGAAATAAGTTTTAAAAACGTCTGGTAATTTATTATCACTGTGATAGACATAGTGCATCAGCTTCAGAATTTTGAAAACGTAAAGATGGTTGATTTTCAAACAATTTGATTCCTTGTGTAGTAAGTCTGTAGAGAATCGCTTTTTCCTAAAATTTATAATTTTTAGAATTCTATTTTGTAGTACTTGTATTTGGCTTATGTATTTCTTGGCTGCAACACCATAAGCTTCAATTGAGTAGGAAATTTTTGACGTAACTAAGGAGTCATAGAGCACCATTAAACATGGCTTTCGAATATATTCACGAATTTCAAAGAAGATGGAAGTATTTTTAATAATCTCTTTTTTCATTTTTTCTATTTGGTTTTTCCACGAAAGTTTATGGTCTATTGTGATGCCAAGATATTTAATGCTGTCAACACATTTTAAGGATTCTCCTAATCTAATTTCAAGTGTACTATTTAACATTTTTTGTAGAGGGTTGGAAGAAACAATAGTTTGTTTTTCCTGTATTAATTTTAAGCTTATTTTTTCCTGTATTAATTTTAAGCTTATTACCAGTTATTTAGATGTTCAAGTTCATCATTTGTTTCTTGAATTAAGTAATTAAGATCATTTGAAGTATTTGTGTCATCAGCGAATAGTTTTGGGTGAAGCTTTGTTTTTGGCCGAGCTATAATCTAGAAATCTTTATTTTTATTACCTCAAATTTACTTCCGATGCTCAGTAAATTGCAAAGACAACGAAATGATTCCACTAATACGGTAGAAAATAATCTAGAACTAAAAGTAAAATCTAAAATAAAACACATGTGATAGGTTAGATTTAGAGGTTCAAAGAGTGCGAACTGTTTGCAGGCTGAAAGCAAACTGTTCTTCGTGAAACCACCAGGCTGCTAAGAATTAAGTTCAATTTTTCGATACTAAAAACGTAAACGGTAAGTGAGAACGTTTTCTATTTTTGAACACGAGCCTCAATTTGCCCCAATTTTTGATGTGTTTGTTTGTAAGATAATGGCCAGAAACTTTATCCCAAGATTCAGTACATTCTGCATTCGTCCCTACGAAGATTTGTAAATCAAAAGAACATAACTTCGATAAAAATTTTCTGGATTATAGCTCGGCCGAACAAAGTAGTTTGACATTCTTACCATATTGTCATTGCTATGCATAATCGTAAAAAATAACATTCAAAACAAAATTGAAAGTATCTCAGTTACCTTAAGCAACCGGGCCTTTGGAAGATTACCATCCAATTCAATAACCTTCTGGCGTTCATGATTTCCCATGTAATTCTAAAAAGAAGAAATATTCTCTCTGTAGGTCATGAACGTTTAGTTCTTTGTCAAAGGATATGAACATCATAAAGTCATTGTAACCACTAAAAACTGTTTACGGGTATTTAAAATTCAAATCGTTATCAAAACATATAAACATCAAGATCCTTTAAGATCGACAACAACTCATAAATACTGCTTTTGAAATGTCTACCCTTTAAAAGGTCCATATTTTGAATTTTTGAAATTCAAATAAGAACTCAGATAATAGGCCTTTCCTAGACACAAGCATGCTATGATTCTGAGAGTTGTGGTCACGCATTTCGGAATCACATCAGTAACCATAGCAACAGGCAACTAGCCACTACCAACGACTTTTTTAAAAGGAAAGCTTAATTACGGTAATCCTGAAATTATTGAATAAATAAAAAATAAAAATTTCTTTACCTCAACTTTTCTTAGAAGCAAATCTCTGTATTGTTTAATTCCATTTTCCATGTTTTCTGGAAAGTCATCAGTTCGTGGGATTAATCTTTCAATTAAATCTGGTGTCATTTCTTCCTCTTCTGTATCAGTAAAATTCTACAACAAGTTCACAATAATTAACATGCTAGAAAATAATGCATCGTTAATAGAAAACTAGCCTGTTAACAGGTCTCCTCCTCCTAAAATATGGGATAAGAAAGCAGAAAATCAAGCCGGAGATTTCCATTTCTAGCATGCTATTCCTAAAGAACATGTGCAATTTTGCATTTCTAACTGTAGGCAAAAATGGCCCCCCGAGAGTCCTGCCCCCCATGCACAAATTGCTTCCTACGTGCCTGGATTCAAACACATCGTAATGCATCTTGAACAAAATTTACAGCGCATTTGTCAATTTCCAGTAGTTACCAAAATTCCCCCTTAAATTATTAAACCAAAAGCAATAATAACAAAATTGTATTGTCTTACCTCTTCCTCCGGTAAAGACCCCTCTTCTCCATCTTCCAATTCTTCGAGATTATCGCCCTCGTCGTCTTCTTCCTCCTCGATCGGCTCCTCTGCAACCACTTCAGGTGGGTTATACCTGTCTTCTGTGTATATTTCGTTCGTCAAAGGGTCGACACGAAACCCTTTACGGCGATGTATCAAATCTTCATCTGGTATCTAAGAAAATGTTGGAGCACGGTAAAAATGTATTCGTGGATTCATTTCATTACTTGATGTGAGAAGTTTATTTGCTTGCAATGCAGTCGGAACCGGAGCAGAGTTTGGGGAGTTTAAACCCCAATATTTTTTTTAAACGTTGCTTGCTTATTACAATATTCTAATGAATTTCAATTCAAAATTTAATGTGATGAAAAGTGTTAAAATTGTTAATTTCTTCATAGGGTAAATTAAAAATTAAAAAACAAATCCTATAAAGAATATGACACAGGAAAAAGAAAAGCAAAAACGTAATTCGAAAAAAGAAAATAGACACTCCAATCTTCAACAGCTTCCAAAGTTGTTAAATTTAGTGCACTTTGATACATTTTTCTCCATTTATTTTCAGGTTAAATTGGAAAAATTTCTTTTTGTAAATGTGATTGATGTCGAAATTAGGTAAAAGAAAAACCGTTAAAGATTTCCCTAAATATCCAGCAATCATTAGCTCCAAGTTTCAATTATTTAACAGCCATATAAATGCAATATAAACGCGGAGGCATTTGGTATGCTAGATTTTCTCAACATGAGGCATGGGCAATGTGGACACTACTAGAAAAACACAAGAAAAGCAACAAGTAAGCATTTTAATTCATTTTAAACAGTTTTAATCATGTCCACACTGCCTATACTTCAAATGGTCGTTTCAGCAAAAACAAAAAAGCCAACAATAATAAATTTATGTACTTACTCTCAAATTAATAATGTAATCTGGCTTGTATGGTAGTCTTTTGATGTATTCGAACTGGTCATTGATTGACAAGAAGTCTTCAGATGTGCAAGGAAAATCATCCAAAATGTAACCTGTTCACGAAATTGATAATCAGACAATATTCTCTAATAACCTTTTCACTTACAATATCTTTTTTTATATTTTAAGTCAATTTATTTTTATTAAAAATCAGAAATTATAATGTTTTTATTTTTTACAGTTTTTCAGAACAGTAACAGACTATTATCTGTTTTCCAGAAAACATGATTTTAGATATAATCGTTATGGCGTAGCAACGAAAATATGGCGAAAGAAAAAATTACAATATGGCATAAAAACGAAATTTCGATATGTCGTAACAACAAAATTACGATATTGCGTAAGAACAAATTATGATATGGCCTAAAAAAAATTAAATATGGCATAACAACGAAATTACAATATGGAGTTACAACGAAATTATGATGTGGCGTTACAACGAAATTATGATATGACGTAAGAACAAATTACGATATGGCATAACAACGAAATTACAATATGGAGTTACAGCAAAATTACGATGTGGCGTTAAAACGAAATTATGATGTGGCGTTACAACGAAATTATGATGTGATGTTACAACGAAATTATGATATGGCATAAGAACAAATTACATATGGCATAACAACGAAATTACAATATGGAGTTACAGCGAAATTACGATGTGGCGTTACAACGAAATTATGAACAAATTACGATATGGCATAACAATGAAATTACGATATGGAGTTACAACGAAATTACGAAGACCGTGCAGTTTAATTTTTATCAGGTGAGTGACGCATCGCATCCCTTATGTGAATAATAAGGTTTTAGGAGCGTGGTTTGGAATACACAGAATTTTGGGTGTAAATGGTTCATGCATAAAGAATTAGGCCTTAAAGTAAATTAATACATGAACATTGCGTAAAATTGCTGACTCAAATTTTTAAGATTTTGTAAAACTGATTAAATATGTATTAAATATGTTACAGTAAATACATATGTATTCCGTAATTCAACACACATTTTGGGCGGAATTGTTTACAAGAAACATATGACAGAGATGACGGAGTTAAAATATTAAAAATTTACAGAATTTACACATGCTACGGTATTTAAAAAACATTTAGTTGAAATTTTCAACTAAATGGCGGCAATGGCCAGGATAAGATAAACGTTTAATCCCTTGGTGAAAAGGAGTGATACCCATGATTCTTATGTGAAAGGCAAATCCAGGACCATGTCATGCTAACATCTGATTATATCTCTCTAATTCCAACATTTTATAAAGCATTTTAACTTTTAGCGTTTATTAATTTTTTATGCAATAAGATAAAACAATATTCCATATACAAGCTAGGTCTATGAAGTTGTCTAGAAACAAAGCTTCTAAACCAAAAATTATTTTAAAACTACATATTTCCAAAAATCTATAACGATTCTTCTGATTACAAAGAATGTATCAAAATATTCAACTTTGATTTGCCATTTCATACTACGTTTAAATTAATACCAGAATCACATACCATAATGTGATACCTCTGGGGACTTCAGCCGTTCTTGAAGGATATCTAATGTTAGCTCTTCATTAACCATTTCTCCTTTTTGGAGAATTTCTTGTGCCTAAAAATGCAGATATCACATAACTTTTTGTAAATTAATTATCAAGAGTGGTTTCAAAAATGTTTTATATTTTCAAGAATTTAATATTTTTATAACACATTTCAATGCTTAAAAATTGGCGACCAATAAAAATGGTCATTACCTGCTTTCCAAGTTCTGTTTGCAGCTCAAGAGCCTGTGCAATGCTGTTAGGTCCTGATAAAATAAATAAACTTTTATGGTTATTTATAATGTTTAATCAAAATATAACAAAAGCCATGTGGGCTAAAAGCTCTTCTAATCTCTATGTACATTATGTACACTACGGACCTACAGTAAGTACACTGATAAAATATGCTGGCACTGCTGCCATAATGTCAGAATATTTTGAAGTTTCTATCTTGTCAACACTAGTTATTGTTGTGTAGTACTTGTGCTGGTGAGACATGATTCTGGTGGGACATTAGAAGAGGCATACATGAAGGCTTTATCTATATTTGCTAAAAGACTAACAAATAATTACCATTAACAAACTGACATTTCCATGCTCTTGAAAGTGCCTTTGCAACTGTAGTTTTACCAGAGCCCTAGGGTAAGAAATTTTGATAAAATTGTTTTTTGTAATAATAATAAAATAAATAACAAAAAAGAGCAATCTATGTATTCATTGAGCTATCCAGTTTTGACTCCTTCTAATACTATATCACATTAACCATTAGGCACACTGGGCACTGTGCCCCAGGCTCTTGTGGCCTGAGAAATTCTGGCAAGATTTTATTCTTGAAAAAAGTAGTTTGTGATGGCTGATGCTTTATTACTTTTTGGATTTCAAACATTCTTTATTTTAAAAGCATTTTCTCAAAACCTGAATGAATTTTTTTCCTGGAAAATTTAATTGTTCAATAAATATTTTTGTCATGGATCATTTTTAGATGGCTTGATCAAATTTAAAATGAATGGCGTGGTCCCCAAATATTTTCCAGGGAGTGCCCCTGGACTGCAGAGCACTGTTTTAATTTGTGCCCAGGGCCCTAAAAATGTTAATGCATCTTTGTTTCTTATTGCATTCATATCACATTATTAATATCTGCAAAGATCTTTTATCTTACAAACATACATTTTGCTGACCATGATTAATTCTAGGAAATAAGAAATTATTTTGCTCAAAAAAAAATAATATGACATGCACATACGACATAATATGACATGCCAATAAATATGACATGCACATACAATTATTCAAGGAGCAAAAATATGACCAACTTTACATTGTTAGCATTGACATTAACTTACCGGTTTTCCAAAAATTATAAAACAAGCTGGTTTAGAATTGAGAAATTTTCTTTCAGTCTGAAACATAAAAAGTAAGATTCAATAAAAATGAATAGACACTAGACAGCAAATATTGTCAAATTTACCCAACATGGGGCCCATTCATTCATTTTTCAATAACCAATATGGAGACACAAAAAATTAACACTGATTTTACAAATATTTTGATAAGTCATAATAAATAAATAATTACAGTGAAATCAAGTTTAGAAACTCATTAAAAAAATTTAGAAGTAATAAAATAAAATCATAAGTAAAGTGATGCATAAAGCATTGAATATGGATGATGCAAAATTATTTAAAATTACTTAAGAATTTGAATATCAGCAACAAAAGTAAATCTTCAGACATGACAGCTTAAAATGTGTACATTTTCAATTTTAATTTTGAAATAAAACTACCAGAGTGAAGCTAATATGCCTCAAAGCTAATATAACTGCCCATCTCCAAATAAAATTTAACATCAAAACATTATATTATATTAGCATTTGGAACATTACATTAGCAATAAATATAAATCCTTCTCATCAATTAATATGTATATGACTCCATATGCTATGCTGAAATTATGCTAATCTCAGCATACCAACCAAAGGGATTTTATCTTTTAACTTTTCCAAGAAAAACTTTAAAAATTGGTATTGGTCAAAAAGTTCACGCACGGTTTCTTTTATTTTTTTACATAAAAAAATGTATGATGAGAATTTATGACTATCAGTTCCAAATTTAACCACCACAGTAAGCTACATGATACATATATAACTTGTTAGCAGAATGTTTAATCTGGTAATTGCTCCTGTGCAGCTTGAGCTTGCAATTTAGGCCGAACTAAATACAAACCTCATCTTCATCAAAAGGATCAATGTCAACTTTTGCAGATGTTCTGTGGCTGGAAATGGCTGACGTTGGGCGCCTGTCTTTTTTCATCCTGTTGCCGTATCTTTTATCTGCTGGCGGTAAGTGCGTGTTGTCGTGAAAAATTCAAAATATCAATTAAAAACAAAATATAACGTAAATCAAGTCACAAAGTCAACGAGTGCCATTTTGTGTACAGAAGTAAACGTTGCCGTGACAACGCTTATTTTCGTTTTCATCTTCCTTCACCACAGGGAAAGAAGAGTGCAAGACTCTCAAGTGAAGGGATAAAAGAAAAAACACCCACGGCAAAAGAATATTGCGACAAAAACATTTTCGGCAAAAAAAGCTTTTACGGCAGAAGGAAAAAACGGCAAAAGCATAATCATTTGTGGTAAAATAACAAATATGAAAGAAATTCAAGAAATAAATAATTGAAGAAATAAGCAATTGCGGCAAAAGGAAAAAACATTGTAACAAAAACACTTACCGACCTTTTACGGTAAAAGCATTCACGACAAAAGAACAAATATTATGATGGCAAAAGCAAAAACGCTAACAGCAAAAGGAAAAAAATTAATTTGGCAAAAGGAAAAAAAATATGGTGAAAGCAATAACTCTGACCGAAAGAAGGTTCTCAGGGTTGATTTCAATTTCAAAGTATAAAAATATCATTATGACGCGTGGTATTATATTGTAATTGAGATATTATTGTTACAAGAAATTATTCAATGGTATTCAATTTGTTTTTATTCATTATTCATTCATTATTCATTTAGATTTTTACTAAAATCATAGCAATAATTCTTAGGAAATTTACTGCCTTCCAAACCATCCTTATCGGCGACACATACCCGTAACCATATATTAGGATGTACCCAGGGCTTTTTTAATGTATTCTTGAAGATTTATCCCCTGTTAATTCTTCAATCTCTGCAATTATCCATAGTTCTGGAAAAATGAGTTAAAAATTTGATTTGGCAGTCCATTTTCCCAAGTGTTGAGTGAACATGTTGCACAAAAGTGAAATGTAGAAAATATGAAAACACGTCATATTAACAAGTACTACGTACAATCTCATTCTTTAATCACGTTACATAAAAAATCTACAGTTTTAACCATAGTTAACATGACACAACTGACAAATAATAGCATCAAGACAGGCAAAAATAGCATGCAAAAAAACGAATAGAATTACCGGGTGTCCCAAAAAAATGAATCAGGTTTGATCCACGCTAGTGATGGAACTATAGCTCCAATCTATCCAAAATAATTTTTAAAGTATTCCTCAATAGTTAACTTGAAAATTCCAAGATTCCACAACGCAGCTTCTGCTTAGGCTGTGAGAATAGTTCGTAAATAAAGCATGTTCACAGAATGCAGCAAAGGACAAAGTCTGGGTATGAGTCTAAATTATGAAGAAGGGAGAATTTTTTTAAAAAACATTTTGCAGCTTCAAACATGACATTGTGGTTTGTCACTGTAAAGAATAGATTTCAAACCTTCAGCGGAGCTAAGAAAGTCATAATAAACAAAATCATAAAGTTTTACTGTATTTATTGATCTTGATTTGATTGAGTGCACTCAGAGTGTGAAATCTATTCTTTCCAATCAGAAAGGCACTTTGTGCTTTAAAAAAATATTTTAACCTGAAACCTTTTGTTTTACAAAATTCCCCCTCTCGCTAGAACTAACAATATTTTTATTGACAACGAGTCACGAAACTGACTGTCCAAACAAATTATCAAATCAGCCAAAAAACTGTCTCCGTTTGCAAGTCTGTTGCTCAAAATCATCGAGATCACAAATCATGCATATAACAACGTACAAAGGGCAAACTTAGAGTTTGAGACATCTTTATCTATCAGTCATCTGCGACCACATTCTCCTGTCCAAAATTTGAAACTAAATTGCCCTAATTCGTGAGCTTTCAAGTCAATTTGAAAAACATCATTTAATTTCAGTCCATTTTTGAGATTAAAACAATCTGCTTGCTTGAATGGTGTTTTATGTAAACAATGAATGGCTTTCCTTGAAATAGCTCACGGATTAGTGCTATTTTAATTTCCATTTTTTCAGATGACTGGATGATATCCTAAATTCTAAGTTTGCCCTTCAGATAGACATTTCGAGTACAATTTGAAATTGTTAGTCAAAGATTTCGAGCTACACAGCCCTGCAAACCGAGATAGTTTCTTTGGGTCACTCGGTATATAACACGGTCTTAACTTCGTTTTTAAAACGGGAAAGCATAAGTTCAGTTTGGTGCTCTTAGCATTCATATATAGAATTCCTATAAATAGTTAGGAAACTGAATTTCAAAAAATTATTAAATCACCCATAGTAAAAAGACTTTGACAACTTTTTACAGAGATTTGATAAAGAGTTTGTTGGAAAGTGGATTTCAAAACTTAATTCATATCGCAAAGTCGCCCAAATCGCGAAACCTTAACTTTGTTTATAAAACGGACAATCATCAGTTAAATTTTGTAGTGTACTTGCTAAAATATTATAAGAAAGATTTGACCAAGAGTCAGGAAACTGAATAAATCACCAATGTGACCAAACATTTACTTTGTTTTTAAACCAACAAACATAAGTTTAGTTTGGTAGTGCATTTTAAAAAAGCATTTAGCAAAGAGTTAAGAAATTGAATTTCAAAAACAACAATTGAATCATCCATACAATTGAATTCATATTTAGCAAACCATTGCAAGCATAATTTTGTAGTGCGCTTGCCAAAGCATTCTTGGAAACATTTGACAAAAAGTTAGGAAAACTGCATAAATGATCTATATAACAAGGGATATCAATAAGCATAAACTCAATTTGGTAGTGCACTTGCCAAAGCATTCTTAGAAAGATTTGATAAAAAGTTAGGAAACTGAACGTCAAACGAAATGATTAAATCACCCATATGACCAGGCCTTTTCGGTAAAGGCAGCCCACCACCAGATATAATTTTGACAGTTTGTGGATTGACAATATCATTAATGTTAAGTGCAGTTACCTTTCCACTAATAGTTTTGATTTCAAGTCGTGTGCCAGTCAGAGCTTGTCTCAAAGATATTTTTGCAGTGTAAAGCAAATTGTTGTCTTTGTCTCGCTTGAACATTGGGTGTGGCTTATCCTTGATAACAAAAACTATATCTGCTGGGACCTTGTGTGGGCTTTGGTGCCCTTCTTTTGGAAATGTAATCTTTGTTCCTTCTTTCCAACCTTTCTTTACACCAATCTCTAAAATTTTCTGTTGCTCGCTTGTAGTTTGACCATCCATATTCAGCACTCTTCTTGAAACCTTAAAACAAAGATAAAACATGCATAACATAATGATATGGTCTGGTGGCATATTGTACCATTATTATTTTCCCCTTCAGTTACTGTACCCCTTCAGACAAAAAAAATGGATTTTTTGTTTTTATCATATTTTGATAGTTCAGTCATTGGATATCATATCTCAATA
>JAYJMH010054771.1:0-13044 GCA_036873815.1 Phacellophora camtschatica | reverse complement strand
AAGATCCAGCCCTGAACTTTCTTAACTTTTTGAAGAACCGAGCATAACTTTCTTATAAAATACTTTCTTATAAAAAAAAACGTGTATAGGTCCACAGTTTTATTCAAATTACAGAAATATGGCTTAAAACAGCAACATTTTCAACTGTTGATAAAGCATTATCAAAATATTATTCTAATTCAAATATTACTATTTGTTAAAAGCACTCTAATTTTCTGCAACTGAGATGCCTTATTCTACCGGTTGTCGCAAAAAAGGTAACAGCTTTGATCAAGGCTAGCGCTGTGAGTTTAACTCAAATTTATTCGAAACAATTTTTAAATTTTAATCTGCAGTCAACTTAAAAATTGACATCTAGTTTGTTATTATTTGTTTTGCCTTAAACCCCAAGCCAGAGGTCTAGATTTTCGTCTAAACTGCGTCTTTGGATCTCCTAAACCACAGCGTTTTACGAAATGAATTTAATAGAGCTTGGAAACACACTCAGAAAAAAATCCGAAAACTGAAAATTAAATTCTTATTTATGGATGCAGCCACTTTGAAAGAATTTCTTTTTTCAGCATTTTTATCAAGACTCTACCAAAATGAAACAGCAAATTTAGTTTTCAAAACATTTAGTCATTTAGTCAAAGTATATTGTCTAAAATACTGCCGTGATTGAAAAAATCCTACAAAACGATCTTTTAAGAGCCAAGAGCGTAGAATTAAAACCTCTTGTTTTGAGTGGGAGGCAAATTTGAACTTTTAATTTTACTATCTCAATTCTCAAACGATTAATATCAACAAACCATATTTTTATTTTTAAGGTGACTCTGGAGGTCACTAGCCTTAATCAAATCTGTTACCGTATTTTTGGGACACTTGGTACGTAAAATAAACATCGAAAGTAGACATCTCTTCCTTCGTATTTAGGAATTTTCATGCATTCCTTGCTTGGAGTCAAATTACCAAATCTGGCTTGAAACAGGAAAAAGTTTTGACGAAAATGCGTAATCGAAACTAGACTTCTTTCTATTTTATTTAAGAATTGCTTCATGAGGTCAAATTACAGAAATCTGGCTTAAAACAATAAAAGTTTCGACTGTTTGATAAAATAATGCGTATTCCGGCCATTATTAAAATACAAAAATTACTTTTTGTTAAATGCATTCTAATTTTCTACAACTAAAATCAAAGTGTCTTACTCTACGTAATAACCATCGAAACTAGACTTCTTTCTAGTTTATTTATGATTTCTTTACAGTTAATCAAATTATCAAATCTGGCTTAAAACAACAAAAATTTCGACTGTTTGATAAAACAATGTGTATTCCGGCCATTATTAAAATACAAAAATTACTATTTGTTAAATGCATTCTAATTTTCTACAACTAAAATCAAAGTGTCCTACTCTACTTAAAGTATCCATCGAAAGTAGACTTCTTTCTAGTTTATTTATGATTTCTTTACAGTTGGTCAAATTATCAAATCTGGCTTAAAACAACAAACATTTCGACTGTTTGATAAAACAATGCGTATTCCGGCCATTATCAAAATACAAAAATTACTATTTGTTAAATGCACTCTAATTTTCTAAAACTAAAATGTTTTATTCTACATAAAATGAACATCGAAAGTAGACTTCTTTCTATTTTATTTAAGAATTTGTTGATGATTTCTTTACCGTAAATGTTTTCCTAGTGTAAAATAGTGAATGAATCTGGATGAATAAGCACTAAGGTTCAAAACCAGAACAAATAAGCAGTAAACTTGTACTCTCACCTCACAAAATATAACTGTTCAAAGCTACTCTTTTAGTCTAAACCATCTTATTTAATGCATATTGTATCTTTCTTCAAAGAGGATTCTCAGCAAAGATACAATGTGCAAAGTCATGTACCTTTAGTTCATGAAGCTTTTTTGCTAGTTTGACTTTACACCTGCAGGATTGGGAACCTTGTACATTTATTAAACCCCTTTATTAAACCCTACCTCTGGACGGATGGACAGCAGACACCCTTACACTATATCTGGACGAATTGACAACATACACCGCTTGCCCTACCTATCAGGGGCGGTCAAGTACGGTAATTTTTGTGACCCCACCTTTTTTCTGAGAACAAAAACAAACCAACCCGGTTTTGACCGAGGTCCATTCTACACAACTCAGAAAAAGCCAAGTTTTGAGGACATAGCTGATCACCATCAAATTAAGGACCTTCTCGCGCAGACTACATTGCATTCTTCCAATATTTTCTGCCCATCTTAGAGTCTTCACACACATTTAGTTCAAGCGTCGCTACCTCTGTCCTTTTTGTTGCAGCAATCTCGCCCAGTTTTTTTTGTCTTGCAAATGGAAATTGATAGATTTCTAGTACAACGGTGCTACCTCTGTCCCAAATAATTGCTCAAATTCACCCAAAAAGCCTGAAAACTGGGCAAACATTTCACAACGACAGCATAAATTTTTGGCCATGGACTTGAAGGAATAAGCCAGGGAATGTCTTTGAATAATTGCGATTTAAGCTTGGTCTTGCCATTGATCAGAAAAAACCAGTGCTGACATAGGGCAATACATAGAAACGTAGGAACCGGGTGGGGGGGGGGGGACTAGGGGCACTTGTCCCCTCACTTTTTTGCAAACATGGAAAAAGTGCTCTCAAAATTGAAAAATGTGCCCTTTTTCACGTGAAAAATTGAAAAATGTCCTTTTTTTACTCCGATGAAATTGAAATGTGCCCTTCTATAATCGCGAATTAAAGGGCTCTTTTTCTTGAAGATTAATAAAAAATCGCATAGTTACAATTTTGAAAAAAAAATTACAAGAAAGTGCCTTTTTCAATGTAGAATAAATTAACAAAAGTGCCCTTTTTAATAAGTGCCCTTACTTAATCTCAAAAAGTTAAAAGAAGAGCCCTTAAAAATGCCGTTACAAAACTGTTGTCTGAGGTTAATCCGTAGATAAAGTCTTTGGCTATTCCAGATGGAGCACGGAGAAGGTTTTCTCAATTTTGTGCAGTAATTTTTAATGCTAAGAATTTCGATTTTCTAATTTCTCGAAATATGTTGAAAAAATGTAGGCGAAAGAAAAATTTAGATTTTTTTTGGAATAATTTCTTTACTAATTTTTAGCAAGTTTTACGTTATTTTTCCTTCCGTCTTAGATATATGTATGCCATGATAAAACTTACGTTCTGTTTATTCCAATTTTTAATGCTCAGACTAGAGACAGTTGTTAAAATACTACATGAGATCGTTGATTTTCAAAAACTTCATGACATATTAAAATGCCAAAAAGGCCGTTTCCAGCCGTTTCCAAAAGTCTTAGGGCGTGGTTATGCAAAATTTTCCTGGGGTAGGACCCCCAGACCCCCGTCAGTAATTTTCAGCCCCAGTTTTTAGGGCTGGTGACACCGCTTATTGGAGACAGCAGGCAGTATTACATCATGATTATATCGAGACAGAAACCTAACAAGGGGGGATAGAAATTCGAATGTTTGAAATAGCGGGCAGTAGAGATAACAGATGTATATTTTATATATAATTGTATAGGTTTTCATCAATCTTTATCTGAAGAGCAACTTAAATTCCTTTTAAAGGGAATGTGTAGGGCAAAACTGGTCAATATAAAGCTGCAATTTTTAGGATTAGCTAGCCTGTATTTAGCACGAGCTATTAGTTAGCTTCAGTTAATTATTTGATGACCTTTAAGCAGTTTATTAATGTCATTTTGTACTGAATAATATATATTTTAGAATCTAGGTATTAAACTATCATGAGAGTGTCATTTCAATTTGAATATACATTCGTGATATTAGGATATTAATGTTATATTCGTTATATTATTTCAAATAATAGGTGGCAATGTTTGATTTAACCGTATGCTAATGTAAAGATCACCCCTACAAGCAGAAATGGGGGAGCAGTGTTTAGGGCGTGGTAATAAAAGAACTGGGTGTGGTTAAAGTGCCCTTCAAACCTTGTGCTCCCCCCCCCCCCTTTATTCAAATGCTTCCTACTTCTCTGGCAATACAGCCAGCTTTTTGGACAAACCTTGCCCAGTAACAAATTGTCCAAAAATATTGGGGGGGAAAGCCAAATTTACTGAAAGTAAAAAAAGCCAACTTTTGGGGACAAAGCTGGCCCAGATTTAAAAGAAAAAGCCAACTTTTGAGACAGACCTAGAACCACTGTCTCTATACCATACCACCCCTGGGTACCTCCATCACACAAAAAATACAAATCCTCGGCTCCTCAAAGCAAATGCGAAGGAGGTCTAAATTGATTGGTTTAGAGTTCGAATTGCATTATTTGCTTCATTCAAAAGCAATGCATCAATGATCTTGTTTATCGGCCATTTTTTACTAGCGAATTTATACTTTTCGTGTTAAGAATCGATTTAACTGAAGAAATAGCCAAATGCCGACGTTCAAAGTTGAAAGGATGGATGAAGAAACGAAGCAGTTGTCACAAAATTCTAATAATGATTTTTCGGAATACATGTGGATGGCTGATTTGGAATCTTTTGACCGGGAGGTTCAGTTGAAAATTGAAGAAGAAGATTACATCCGTTCTTCAATAGAATTGCTGCTGGACGAAGAAGAAAGAGAAACGGTGTACTTCGGACGAAGTGGAGCAGCTCCTCCAAGTGACGTCTCTTACAATGGTCAGTCTAATCAATACGGAGATGAACAATTCTCCTACCAACAAGATGACCAATTTCAATTGGCAAATTCTATGGGGAATATGGGAATAGGCCATGGCCATTCACAACAGCAACAACAGCGATTCGTGCACATGCCTTATCAACCCAATAATGTTCAATATTTTGGAAGAAATGAGGGGGCAACAATTATGCAAGGTCAAGTTCCTGTTCGAGTACAAGGTCAGCAGGAAAATGGGTTGCAGCATCAACAAGGATATCCAGGAAGAGTGTCTCCAGACTACAGCAACAATTTGGAAAGTGATGGTCATGATGTTGGTGTAAATGAGAACGGGGTACATCAAAATGGCATGCATCAGAATGGTGTCACACAAAGAAGTCCAACCCATCCTGTAACTAATGTAGGTATCATCAACTAGCTAGGGATACTTGAAACCGACTGGGCTAAATTAACTCATTTGGGTTAAATTTAGCTCATTCTGGCTAGAATGTTTTCTCTTGGAATTCTTTTATACAACACAGGTACTGGGACACTTATATTAGATGCAAAAAGGGCCCACTTGCAGATACTGGGACACTTCTATTAGATGCAATTTCTGAAATCTAAGCATCAGAAAATGAGGGGAGGGTGGTCGAACGACTTCTGTGAGGATTTAGAAATTTTTCTGCACAACAAAATTTGAACACAAAACAGTGAAACATGTACAACATTTCATCTGCTGAACTTGTGGTGAATTTAGGTTAATTTAAATATCAAAATGTTCATAAAGGTTTAACCCTTTCCTGACTAACTCACACCAAAAAAGCTAGGATAAGCCGGAAAGGGTTAAAGAAACTATTTACACAAACATTTTAACCTTTTTATTGTATAGTTTTGCAACTGTTTTTACCTCTTTTTGTTGCTGTTTATCATTGACCAAACAGCGCTATGTACCATGGTATGCTGAAGTTGTTCTGCTGTATCTGCTTTAGTTGTGTTTCATTTTGGAGCATCATTATGGGGTAGCCTCTTTTAAATGGCATGATGAAGAAGAAGGCCTTGAGCAACCTATTCATGTGCTTTTATCAGAAGTCGGCCAAAGCAAAATATTTCAAATTTTGCTGGAAAGTTTTGCAATCTAAAGTTTACAAGGAAAAGGTTGGTATCTTTAAAATAAAAGACCAGTTTCATATATATACTTTATTCATTTTTAAGATAAATGAGTTTCTGTTTGCCCAGTTTTGCAATTTCACAAGATTTTATTTCACGGCTTTTTGATTTTGCTCTTGCTTTCTCTTATGTTACAGAACAAAGAAACTAATGATGGCAGCTCTTGATGATGCATCACAGAGACCTTTTTGACACCAATGACATATCTGCTACCAATGAGATATCCTCAATGATGTATTTTGCAAATTGAGCAGAATAGGACAAATACAGGCTATCTGCACACACTCCACACTGTCATATAAACTTTGCGCAGGGTATTTTTGGTCCCGTTTCACCAGATTTACTTTCACAAATGTTTTCATGATGAAGAGTAATCTTTTGCCATTCTCTTATCTCCTAAATCCTTTTAGTGGTCAATTAAGTATTGGCTTTCATATCTATTGAACTTTGTTGCTATGTCGTCATTGTGGGCTTGTCAAATAACTGTTATTAAATAATTTCCTAGTACTTAACCTGTAACCTCCTGCATTAATTTCAATTCAGCAGTTTTAGTTATTGAAAAAAATTGCCTGCGCTAAAGGCTAAGTTTCACAAACAATTTTCAACAAAAGAATGGGCCTATTTCCGTGTTTGAATAGAAACAGGTATTCAATTTGGGAACTAGATAAAAGGTTGATAACAGAAACAACGAGACATACTTGTGTTGAGGGCAGGCCAGTGTGGGAGTAACATTATATCAATTATATTGACAATTTTGTAACTTTACATCATGAATCTTCTATTTAAATGCCAGAAGTTTGTTTTAAAAGTTGAGTTTCAGTTTGTTGACATTGCGGAAAAGTACGAAAAAGAGTAAGAGTAATTTTTTGGAATATGCCTAAAGTTCACAGGAAAAAGCAGCATCTGTCTAATGATGATATTCAAAAGGCACTGCATGAAATTCAGTGTGGCAAGTCATTGAGAAGTACGGCTTCCAAATATGGAATGACAGAAGCTGGCCTAAGGTATTGAGTAAAAAAGTTGGACAAGGTGAAGTTAATGGCAAGCGAGGTAGACCAAGAGTTTTCAATTCAGAAACAGAACAATTTCTTGCTGAATGTATCAATGCTATGTGTAAGCTTGGTTTCAGTCCCAATGTTCCAGAGATTCTCGACATTGTGGCTGGATATTTGAAATCAAATAACATCTCCACCTCTTCATTTCCAAAAAGACGACCAGGGAAAGACTGGTTTTAGTTTTACGGTTTTGTTAATCGTAATAATCTTTCCCTTAAGAAAGCTACAATGGTAAATTCAGCTCAAAAAGCAATCACAGCAAACCCATTTGTTGTATTTGATTTTAATGAACAGTTAAACGAAATTGTGACACCCAGGAATTTGTCTCCAGAACAAAATTGGAATTGCGAGGAGTCAGGATTTCCAACTGACCCAGCAAAGTGTAAAGTCGTTGGTCTCAAGGGTGCTCCTGCTTACAAAGTTACTTGTGGGGCAGGCCGAGAAAACACAACAACTCTGGCAGTTTGTAATGCTGCTGGCAAAGCACTGGATCCCTAAATCATTTTTACTGGAAAAAACCTTCAGTCAACATGGCGAGAAGAAAAAACTTTGCCTGATACTTGGTATGGGGTGTCAGAAAATGGGTGGATGACCACAGAACTTTTTGAATCATTGTTTTCAAAATGTTAAACTCAAATCACGATTAGACCATTATTACTCAATTATCATCGAAAAGCACGGAGGGAAGATATTACTATCGTGAAACTTCCGTGATGGCAGATAACTTTGAGCGGTCAAAAATGCAACAAATATATTTTCCAATCTTTTTTATATATCCTACATGTACTGGCATGAACTCCCGAAAGAAGACATGGAACTCTACCTAACTGATCGTATAGAAGAATTAAATCTACTTTACAATTCTACGGTTTAAGTAAGAAACAACGTGGAACACGGGATAGAAAATAACAAATCAGAAATAAAGCCTGGTTCCCATAAAATCGTAAGAGTCGTAAGAGCATCGGCGACCTGTCGGCGACAGTCTGCGTAGGGCTCCCGATTTAATGGAAACACTTCCTTGCGATCATTACGACTGTCCCCGACTGTCCCGATTGCGAATCGTAAGGATCGGGAGAGTTGAACTGAGTTCAACTTTCCCGACCCTTCCGATTCTTGCGATCAAGGAAAAGTTTTATGGAAACACTTGTCGGCGACGTCGCCGACTCACCATTGTTAAGATATGGTCACATGCATGTTAATAACCAATCAGAGGCTAGCAATTCCGCGCCTCTTTGTCTGTTGTATTGTTTTCTTTTCTTGTTGCTGTTTTTGTAATTCATCATTATGGCGAACATGAAAGTGATAGTGAAAATCTGATGAATTGCATGCAAAATTTTTGAGCTATCTACAACAAAACTTGCAAGGCTATAAGGTGGCTTTGGAGAAGATAATTTTTTCAGTTCCTCGTACAGTGTATAAAATTTGCCATGTAGAGATATCTTTTACGGAAAATTGCTCGCACCCAAAAAATTGTGTTTTCTTTTTCCGGTTTTTCTTTCCCCACGTAGTCTCATGTACGATGTTAAAACGAATTGCGCGTTCCAAAGGAGTCGCTTGTTTACAGCAGCCATCTTTCAGTCTTTAGGATTTATATTTGAGCGCGCATTTCAGGGACGATATGGATGATGGGATAGCTTGGTTGCCGACTGTCCCGACTGTTTCCCGATCCCGAGCCTACGCAGAGTGTCGCCGACAGGTCGCCGATGCTCTTACGACTCTTACGAATTTATGGGAACCAGGCTTTAGTGGATCAGTTTGAACTGAATTGCAAACCTTATTTTAGATGGGGCTATTTTTTCTATTCTTTCTTTTGAGTTGGTTAATACCGTATTTATAATTTTATAGTAATCTAACTAATTCATATCAACTAACACATTACAGAAATTACACGAATTATACGTAGAAAATAATTCTCAAGATAAATATATAAGATATAATTGTGAGTTATGTTAGATAAAGCCAACATTTTGTTGCACAGGCTATATTGTGCAATTAAAAGATTATTGTACATTCTTTATTTGATTTTTGAAGATACTTGAACGTTGGAGAGTTTTTAATTTGTTATGGAATCGAGTTTCAAATTTGTCTACATCTGTATGATACAGTGTTAAAAACACATTATTCGTATCTTGGCTCTTTTGTTTTGAATTGGGGTTGTCTTAAGTCATAAGAGATATCATTGGTAGAACATATTTCATTCCTAAATGTTGGATTTAGGCCATTAAACGTTTTCTATATTTCGATTGCAAGAGTTTGCAGATTTCTGTGATGGGTTGTAACAATTTTACTTTTTGCTGGTAATTCGTCAAATGTTGATTGATAATCATTGTAAGCTATTCTTAAGGTTCTTTCGTGTATCTTATTAATACGATTATTGCTACTTTATTGCAGAATATCCAGGTACGAGGATAAAATAAATGTTTTAATCAAAAGTATACGTTTTGTTTTACTCATGTGAGGATACTCTAGCCAAAGATTGAATTTTTTTCAAGCTTCCTGACAAGACGTTTTTGATGTGACCTTCATATTTGACCTAATTGTCTATCGTTGTGCGTTGCCTGTTTCCTCAATTGAACAGTCTTCTCCGACTTGAAATGAAGCTATTGGATTTTTTGATGGGTTACATTGGAAGGTCATAAGTTTACTTTTATTTCAGTTCAAAACCATAAAATTGTCTTCGAACCATTTGTTGAGGAATGAACATTCATTTTCCATGTCTATACACAGATCATTAATGTTACTATTTTCTGACAATCTCATGTTATCGTCAGCATAGTTGCATAACTGACTTTTCTTTAGGAAATAAAAAATATCATTGCTGTAAATATTGAACAGCAGTAGACCTGATATGGATCCTTGCGGGACACCCGGTTTGATTTCCATATTCGCTACGAGTGGAATTTATTTGTAATGTTTCCGGTCCGGTTTAGGTTGTTTTTTTTAGCATTCATCAATCTAAAATTTACAATCAAATAAACACATGCTACGAAAACCATACCACTTAGAGCATGTTAAGACATTGCAACTCTGTGGCCTAACATAGAACATAGAACGAGAGCATTACATGTTTACAACTGTACACACCTCAAAGAAATCGAAATAAAATAATAACACTGTTATAAGAGAAACATGTTACATTGAAGAGGAAAGGAAAATTTTGACGAACATCGTATAAATTTTCGAATTATTTAAAACGTTGCGAAATGTGTATAAGGTTTAAATTGGCTCTGAGAATATTTTCTGACTGCGCATTTCACCGCAGAACCAGATTCTGTGCACCAAAAGGTGTCACCTTTGCCACCATTACTTTGAAATTTTGCCAGTACACCTTATTTTCTTATTCATTTGCCATGAACGCGACGCGTAGCATTTCTGTCAAGAAGACAGAACAACTTTCATTGGGCTTGCTAAAACACGGAACACGGAATGAAATATGTGGCGGAAAGAAACGAAACAAAGTGAAATTACTAAAGCACGGAACTATTTACTAACATGCGAAACGGATTACTAAAGTACGGACAAATTATCAAAATTTCAAATTATTTACATTCAAAACGAACGTATTTCATTGGTTTAAACGACCAAGACGAGACATGGAATCTAAATTTTGGTCATTTGTTTTGAAGTTTTTAGGAATGTGGCATGGTGACTTCACCTTTATATTATTGCTGAAACTGCAAACATTATTTTTGAAGAGGATTATTAGCTATTTAGCTGTTCTCTAATAGTTGGAAAACCCTCTAATTTGACAGGTACAGCATTTAAAACTGAGTGTCGTTCGAAAGTAGCGATACGATTTGCTCTCAAAGGGGTATGTTTTTCAGAAAGCAAGGAAATTGTGTGTAATTGTGTGTGCTCATCATTCTGTTCGTGGTCAGTATTTTACAAATTTTGCCAACGAAGACAAAAAGATAAACGCGCTCGGTACTTTAGTAAATTGTTCAATTTTTCAGAAATTTCGTTTCGTTTTTCGCTCCGCCACATTCTTAGTTCAGCGTTTCGCTTCGCGTTCCGCGTTTTAGTGGTCAACATTTACTTCCGATGACGCAGACAGAAGAATAACAATAGGAATAACCCCAAATTATTTTACTATTCTAGAATTTAAAATTGTGCTACAAGTTGAAAATTGTATCAATGAAGTAAGAATTTGCAGCATAGCAGACATGAAGAGTCTGTGCATTTTATGCTGGGTAATTTATTGCGTTGTTTTGTTGCAGAGGTTTGTTGAGAATCAACGTGAGTATAGGACTATTTAGTACTTTTATTCTTCAAAACAAAAGACTATGTTATATATACTATATAGCGTCGCTTATTTACAAATAATAAATAATTGAGCTTGTTTGATTAAAAACTCCAGTTGTCAATAAATATGACGAAGAGATTTCTTGAGCAATTGGACTTCAAATTAAGAGAACAAATTGGGAGTGGTCAATATGTGATGGAGAGACCGGAGCAGAGGGTTAATAATCGCAGTATGAAATTGTTTTAGGTGGGGCATGAAAGATAATGTTTTTACTTCTCTGGGGTCCTAAATTTCTTTCTGTTAAAGTAAGTAATTGCATATCTGTAGAGATACCAAAATCTAATACAAGTCCGTAGGAAGCATTATTCGATTCTAATCAAAATCAAAAAAATCAAAATATAGTGTCATAAGAGTAATATTATTTATATGTTTATGATTTAGTTTCTACGTCTGGGTTCTTTGCTTTCAAGAGTCAGAGTCAGTTTGGTTTTTAAATCAGATGCTGTAAAATCTCAAAAGCTGACTATTATCAAATTGATCTTTTGAGAAACAGAAGATCTCTCTGTCTCTGTCTCTGAACCTTAATTTGTTTTAAAAATAATATAAACGTTTTATGTGATATTTAAAATTGTGTCTTATAAAATTATTTGGGGGCTGAAGCTACCCCTTCCCCCATGGTAATATCAGCATAAACTCCATTTCTAAGTCCAAACAAGCAAAGTGACCTTCTTATGAAAATAATTTTATTGAAGATAAGTACAATTGCCTTTTTCAGCTACAAGGTGTTCACAACCACCTAGGCCTTCGACAATTATGGTATCACCAACTGATGAGCCCACAGAGATCCCCCCACCGAAGAAAGTAATACCTCAAATTACCGATGTAACTACAACCAAGGCAGTAATGCCTCAAATCCCTGACATAACCACACCCAAGGAAGTAATACCACTAATTCCTGACATAATCACACCCAAGGAAGTAATACCACTAATTCCTGACATAATCACACCCAAGGTAGTAATACCATTAATTCCTGAAGTAACCACACCCAAGGCAGTAATACCGTTAATTCCTGAAGTAACCACACCCAAGGCAGTAATGCCTCCAATTCCTGACATAACCACACCCAAATCAGTAGCACCTCTAATTACTGGCGTATCTACACCCAAGGCAGTAATACCACTAATTCCTGACGTAACTTCACCAAAGGCAGTAATACCACTAATTCCTGACATAATCACACCCGAGGCAGTAATACCACTAACTCCTGACATAACCACACCCAAGGGAGCAATACCTCGAACTCCTGACGTAACCACATCCAGCATAATAGTACCTGGGATTCCAAAAAGTGTCGCTCCTACCAATACTCCATCAATTAATATTAGGCCTGGTCCTATTGGAACTGTGCCACCACTCAGTTCCACGATAAACCAAGCAGGCTGTGGCATTCCTGGGACTAGTCCTATTGTAGGAGGGAACGAAACGGCAAGAGGACAGTATCCTTGGATGGTTGCTATTACCAAGAAAGTAACTCCCAATAAAATTTGGTGTGGGGGCACATTGATAAGTGATCGATGGGTATTGTCGGCAGCACATTGCTTCATCAAACATGGAGGGAACATACCATCGAACTGGGTACTTAGAGTTGGAGAGCATAATATTGAACAGGATGGTACGTTATAAAATCGAGTTGTTGTTATTTACACGATCAGTCGACCATATGTAAGTAAGTAAGCAAGTATTTATTGCCATTTAAAATTAAAATTTACAATTTTGTAATGGCTAAAGTTAAAAATATGAATATTTACAATTTTGCGATAAAAATACTACTTACACTAATAAAAATAGAAATTCTTAAAATATTATTAAAAAATAAATAAATTACGTATCTCTACTAGAGTGGCAGGGATAGCACTATAAGATCGAAAGACCTTGATTCCATAATGGTCCC
>JAYJMH010054760.1:0-13045 GCA_036873815.1 Phacellophora camtschatica | reverse complement strand
TTGAAATTGACTGAGCATAATGCGCACCGCGCACCAAAAATGTCATATTTGCGCACCAAAATCTCAAACGCGCACCGCATATATTCGGTGCGCAATACAAAGTTTCCAATATGGCATAACTAAAAGGCTTATTTAATTTATCATTATTATGTAAATTAACAAAACTATATTATCATCTGACCTCTTCTGAATTGCCATAAAAAAGTTTGTTTGAAATGATTTTGGCAAAAACAGGTTTCCATTTGAATGACCGTCTTCCTCTTTTTTGTATGAACCCAGAACAAGATTCGCCATTTGTGGCATTTTGTTGTCCTTCGTCCGCCATTTTTGTTGTTATGTTAGTTCATGTAAAAGAGGCTCGATTTCATCATAGAAGATCAATCAATCAATCGATACAAACTTTAAAAGAAGTTTTCTTTCTTTTTCTTCTGGCTTTGGGACGGTGAGGGACGTGATGTTGTGCTGCTCTTTGATGCAAGAATGATCCATAAGATGGCGTTTCCAGCTTGCTCGTGATTATGGTAAGCGCAAAAGAAAAAGTGTCGACTTTCTTTTCTTCGTTTGACATATACGTCACGTCACGGCTGTTGTTAACATGTTACGACGCGGAAGTCAATTTCTATCTCGCGTTACATAAATCCTATCAAAACGACGTTACATTGACTATGATAAATCCTATCAAAACGACGAAAAAAGCATCAATTTCGCCATTAAATTCTCTTTAACCCTACTACCAGATTCATAATGACAACACTAACAGAATCTGTGAAGCTCATTCGACATCTCGATAACTTGACTTCTATGAATTATATCAAAACAGCAAAAAAATCAAATCAAATTCTGCATTAAATTCTCAACAAATCTGATTAGATACAATTATAATTGAATTTCAAAATTAACAAATTTACATGCAGAGCATGAGATGATGATTGTGTTGCTGTTTTGTCATGCATTCTTTCTCCTTACCTTGATTCCAAGACAAGACTGCATGCTGAGCTGACTGAAGGCTCACACATCAATTTTTTCACAGAAAATCAAATCAATGTTTCTGATAAAATTAAATCAATGTTTCCAATTGATTTGCGAGTCTTCCCTAAGTTTGCCAAGTGTGCGTGTGCATGATATTTTTTTGTCTTGGTAAAATTGTGTGCGCCTGTCAGAAAACTGTGCACCTGCAATGCATAAAAAAATGGCAATCCAAAACAAGAAAAAGCCCCAAATATGCGCCTGAAATTTGTGATATGTAACACACAAATAACAAAAGTAAACAATCAACACTAGATAGCCTATAAGCAGTCAACCTGAACAAGCCACCAATCATGCCCAGGGTCTCCTTGTTGCAGCAAGAATGTTCCCTATTCCATTCCAAGATGCATTCCAAAAGTTTCCATGCTGAAGGTCTGCCAAGGTTTCCTCAGTATACATTCTTTATACAGTTGTAAAAATAATGCAGAAAAATTCCTGCTTAGCTTAGATTTTTTGTGATATAATTACTCAACCTTCTGCAATAATGCAAAGGAACCCAAATAACCAAAATAATGCATTTCTTTAGATTTTAAAGTTAATTGAAAACATTTTTGGAAAGCCCACTCATTGAATTACCAAGCGAAATTGATAAGAAAGATGCAAAGTGACAATGGCAATGAAGCATTTTACTTCATGCAGTAGCATTAAATTCATGGAATGGACTTTCCATAGATGTTTTCAATTCATTTAAAAATCTAAAGAAACACATTTTTCATTTTTGTTGTTTGGTGTTGGGCACCTTGAATTGTTGCATTGTAGAAGGTCGAGTCACGTCTCTAAATCTAAGTTAATCTTTCAGGCATCTCTCTGCATTGTTTTATGGCCTGGTAAGAAACAAAATTTGCAGATAGAATATACATAGTTGGTCCACCTGGTAGTCAATTAAAACATTTTGCAACTTGAAGGCACACTGTTGTTGATGCTTTGGCTAGATGTCAGAATAGAAATTACTCACAAAAGATCTGCTTTTCATTAATTACCAAACCTTTATGCTTCAAGATTATTCGTTCTTCCCCAAACAAAAAGAATCAGATTGTTATTGAGCCATGTGCCAAAGTAATAAAAACATAATTTAGTTTGGCATTGATGCAAAATGTGTAGAGGGGAACGACGTGCACTGGATGAGTTATATTTGTGAACTTGGATTATCAACAATTGTATGTATCAAAAGCCCTGGAATCTTTAGAATTCTATTCACTTTAGAATTTCTTCGCAAATAAATACGAAAAACATTGAATAAATGTGGGAAAACCATGAAAATGAACGCCAAAAAATCCCTCTTTAGTTTTCAGCTTAGTGATCCTTGAGCTACAGACTGAAGGAAAGCCAACCTTCTCAAACCACAATGTAGTATTTTCATCAGATTGGAGCAGCATAAATCTTTTTATTTTGGTTTCATCGAGTATAACTCAGTGATTATTGAGCAGATTTTGGCAAACAAGGTATCAAAAAATTGAACCCTCTTTAGTTTCAAATTAAAGCAAAGACACATCTTTTGATAGCTGTTATCAGAATAAATTCTTCACAACAGCATCTTTGCAAACGTCGGGATATTTCTTTGGGCCAACTGGCTCTTTAAAATGTATATATTTGTATTTTTTATGTTGCTTGGTTGCTTGCTAGCCAGTTGAACTTAAAGATGAAAAATTATAATTATAAATCTGTATTTGCAGGGATGCGAGATTGATTGATATATATTTTGGACATAAATCTACAACAACCAGGCTATGGAATCCAAGAATGATCAAGCTGAACTCTATGAATTGGTAGAGGAACTAACTACAAGTGGACAACGAGTCTTGGATGAAAAACCTTTGAGACAATTTAAAAAACTTTGCAAGGCATCGGAAAACAATGTTCGACATGCTTATCACATTGTTAGAACTCAAATGGAAAAAGACCATGCAGAAATAAGATTATCAACTTTTCAAATTATAAACGAATTGTTCACAAGATCTCATCTTTTTCGAACTTTGGTTCTTGAAGAATTTACAGATTTGTTGGAATTGTCTGTGGAAACAAACGAAGAGAGAAAATTACCTCCTCCTCGGAATGTTGCAAAAATCCTTAAATCAACTGCCTTGTCTATCATTGAAGAGTGGAATGGTAAATTTGGAAAGCATTACAACAGATTAGCATTGGGGTATGATTATCTTGAGAGAGTAAAAAAGATCGACTTTGCTGGAATGAGGACAAGGACAGAAATTGAAAGAAGGAGGCAAGAAAGACTATGTGCGAGACAACAAGAAATTGAAAAGAATTCAACAAGACTTGTTGACAGAGAAATTAATGAGACAATAAGTGACATAAGATCTGCGATAACTCAAGCAAAAAACTGTTTAAAATTGATTCTTCCAACACCAAATGAACTGTATTTGAATGAAATGGAAAATGCTACGAAAGAAACTGACAATCAAAAATTCATTGAAGATAGTAATAAATTGAAAGATCTGCAGTCTGGTGAATCTAGCTCTGAGAACAATGAAGAATCTGCTGAACAGGGGAAACATCTTCACGGCTTAATTTCACGCAGTTATTGCCTTACTGTAACACTTCCAGTTGATAAAGTTGTTGTAACAAAAACTGCAGACAATGTTGATATTTTGAAGAATCTAAAAGAAATAATGAATGAAGTAACAAACAAATTTGTCCCCATGATAAAGAAATGGATACATATTCTCACCAAATGTAATGCAGCAAATGGAAAATTAGGTGTTGTTGTGAAGCTGAAGAACGAACTGAAGGAAATTTTTGAGAAATACAAAGAGATAGAGGTGATTGAGATGGAAGCAATGAGTGATTGTGACAGCAGTGATAATGGAGAATTTGAAGATGTCCCTGAAAGTTCTGATCGAATGATTCTTCAAGGTATGGTTTAGAATCACCCAAATAGGTAACGCTCGCGACAACGGAGGGCAGGAAATTTGCGCGCAACTCATTGAATCAAAATATGTTCTGGTTATTAATCACAAATATTTTAAAAGTATCATACTGCTATTTGGCAAGAATTTCGATGTTAAGAATTTTGCAAATGTTACCATTTCATTTTCTGGGAGCAAAATTTCGTTCATAATTAATTTATTTTTGTATTCATGCTTCATTTCCTAATTCTCTTTCTTTTCTAATCTTAATTTCCTAATTTTGATTTAATTCTTATCTTTCAATTTTATCCCAGTTTTTGCCTTCATCAGCTACCAGGTTCTCACGTTTGTCGGCGGAGCTTTAGTTTTGATACTTACGTGTTTTGACTGACTTCAACTTAAAGTTTGATAGTTTGATTCCTTGTTTTCCAAAATTTACTAAATGAACTGATCGCTCCTAAGCTATACTGAACGGAAGCCTTGAAGCCACAATGTAGTATTTTCAACAGGTTGCAGCTGCGGAAATCCTCTATTTTTAGTTTCATTCAGTATAACTCGGTGGTTATCGTTGGTAGATTTCGGAAAACGAGGTATCAAACGATAAATTTGAGGCTACTATATAGAATTCAAGCAAAGCCTGAATTATCAGAATTAAAACTCCTGCACAGCAGCTTTGCAAATGTGGAAATATTTTTTTGGGCTATTTGTGACAAAATGTTTACTTTCTAACGTGTAATTTTATATTTTATTCATATTCGGTAGACAGTCTTTCTGTTGAAGAAACGTCCGGATCTCAGGTTCCATCTTCAAAGATTGTTTCTAGTGAAAGCATCAACGCTGTGCCAGGATCGTCCAAAGACACTCATGAGAGTCTCAGGAGACATGAGCTCCTGAGTAGGGCTCCAATCGTTACTTTCGACCATGATCTCAAGTATTGGAATGAAGACAAGATTCATATCACACCAATCACTAAGAATGATTGCCTGCATAGATTTTGGACCAATGCTGAATTAGACGATGGATTTATTCCTGACGAACTTGAGGAAGTGCTTCGAAATCGAGCTATTCGTTTTGCTGGTGAATTTGAGCGAGTGAAATGGAATTGCAGAGCTCCGTTGTTGAATGGAAAATTATGTGAAAGGCAGGACAGGTAAGAAGAACGGTTATTTTTTTTTCGATAGTTTAATATGCGATTTAATTTTTTCTGGGTTGAATCTCTTCTGTGTTTTAGATTTCAACAGCAATGGCAGGCATTGTATTGACAAAAGATTCATGACTAAACATAACAATGCGGTTTATCACTGTAGATTTGGCACCAATCAAATCACAGATTCGGCACCAATCAAATTACAATAAGCAAAACCGCAAAGTTGTGCTTTCTCTGTTTATTTTGATTTGCTTGAGTGAAATCATTGGTGTGAAATTGCAAAATTTGCTTTTGGGTGCTTTTAGCACCGTGAGATGATCTGGAGATGTTCTGATGTTCTGTGTTGTTCCGTGCTGTTTCTTATTTGTTGTTCTGCAAGTCAAAGAAACAACACACGCAGAACCTCTGCATTGGAGAGTAACCTTGAGAGCTGTGTTCCTCTCTTTCTCTCTCGTCAGTTTTTTTCAGAAGGCAATTTCCTATATGACAAGGAAGAATTTTGTTAAGCAAAATGTCAGATTCTGAAAAAGACAATGCGATTCTTATTAACAAAGATTAAAATTAACATTTTGCTCTCTTTACTATTTTTGATTTGGTTTAGCATACCCAAAGGCTAGACCTAGATAATTTTTGAATGCAGTCTTTTTCGTTGTTTTCTATTTGTTTTAATGGGGTTTGGAGAAATAGAGAAAATCTCAGATTGAAAACGAAGATATTTTTATTAAATTCGTTACAGTTTATTATTTTGATGATCCTTGCAATTTGTTGACTTGCGCTTCTTTCCCCCGTATTTATACAGTACGAACATCATAATGGGACACAAATTATTAATTTATCAATTGCATTTTCTCAGAGTTAAATGCCCGTTTCATGGAAAGATCATACCAAGGGATGAATCAGGTACACCCACCAATCCCGAAGATGCTGCATCACAGAGGAAAGAGAAACATAAAATAGCAGAGAATGAAGCTGAGGATATCAGAAAAGAAGTTGAAATTACGACTGGGAAGGATTTGGGCAGTGGTAAACGACAGAAAAATGGAGGGAAGAAATTTGGCAAATCAAAACAAAGATACGCGAGACTAACCAACTTAAAAAGTGCAACAGATACCACCGGAAAACGGCTTGAAAACAAAGTACTTAGCTCTTCCGCTCTGAAGAGAGTTGGAGAAGCTATGGAAACAATTCAGACTAAGAGAAATTTGGAGAAATTCGGGACAAATTTTAATTATCATCATGAACGTTGATATACAGGAGAATCGGGATGTCTTTTTGCGCCGAGAAATTTCTCCCAGAATTCATAACGCTTTTTAAAGCCTAATTTTCGCCAGGTAAATACTACATCATGGTGCAGATAAGGACACACGCCATCTCTAGATCTATGACAAATATCAGTTTGTTCTTAAAAAGTTAATTTTAAATTTGTCTTCTAAAAACGAATAATATTTGCCATACATCTAGAGACGGTGTGTCTCTTCATTTCCACTATGATCTAGCATCAACCTTTTTGCCGGGAGGCCTGCTCCCACGTTTGCTCACCTGCCATGGAGGAGGAGCTGTATATTTGATGATTTTGCTCAATGTTTTTGCTTTGTTTGAGCTGTCCCGAAGGAAAACCAAGGCGAATGGCTTTCTCAAAGAGATAATGCAGTATTTTCGGCAGATCGCAGGCGCACGCAATCCGTAATATTTGCTGTTATTGGGTTGATTTTAGCAAACAAGGCATCAGCATATAATTTAAAGCCTCTTATATCAAATTCAAGCAAAGACAAAATCATCACAACCTATTTCTTTCCAGAGGAGCTTTGAAACGTGAGAACATTTGTTTGGGTCATCCGGTAGAAAGCCGGATTTGGAAAAAGCACGCTGCGTGGCACGATGGAATGAATAATGCAAAAACGTATAGGATAAATAGAATATGCAACAATCATCATCAGGCTATGACGAGTAATACTCAAAACGTTGTTGAATACCGTATCGTAAACTTCAAATTATAAGCCTCCCCCTTTTATAAGCCCATCAATTTGCAAACGTCTGTTCATTCTGTAGAAAACCACCCCCCCCCTCGCACAATATAAGCCTGTCATATATAATATGCCCATCAATTTGAAAATACTCATTTCCTATTATTGCTGTTTTATCTTCATATGTTTGTATTGATAAAAATTATCACAATACCATGTGTATCTTTCGTTTTTATCATCAGATTATCACTGATACAAGACGTCGCCCTAATATAAACCCCATCTGCATGTAAGCCCCCCCCCCAATGTATAAGCCCATCAAAATATCCTTACGAACTTATATAAGCCCAGTTTTAAACATTATATATATGTATACAGTATTGTTGTCATCAAATTTGCACAATTACAGTTTGTAACGCTTTGGAGATATTTTAATTTTGTGATTTTTACTGAGCATATAGAAAACTATGATTATTAGTAGTATCAATTTATTTAACTTTTTCACCCCGAGAAATAACATAAAACGTTATATTTCCGAGAAATAGCATAAAACGTCCAAATTTGTACAGACAAAACTTTACATAGATTCAAGATATTTCAACGTAACTTTAGTTCTTGAATGACGTTGGTTTGTAAGTGCTAACATCTGCAAAATGAAATTTATATGGGATTTTCCTGTTAATTGGAAATAAACCCCGGCGTGAAAGAGTTAACGTAGACAGAAGTATACACAAATAGATATAAAATAAAATATAATTCAAAACTGCTATGTAGTAAATTTAAAATGTATTAGCCAATGCAATATATGATAACTAGCTACATATTAATACGAAGTAAAGATATATAGGCTCTTGCAATATTTTAAATTTTTTCTTTTTCTCAATGCGTCGATTTCTACCCGCTCAAGAACCCAACCCGGGTCAAGAAAGCTCTACATATTCTACAATTGCATTTTTCCGTCTCTCGATAAGATTTTGAAAACTATGATATTTTATTTGCCATTTTCTGGTAATTTTTGCATCATTTGGTGATTGTATAATATGGAACCTGAATAGCCCATTTCAGATTGATTGGTGCATAGAATGGAACCTTGTAAGGAATTTCTTATGGCTTGATCTAGGCAATAATCTGAGGGAATCTCACTGCACAAAATAACGTAAATTTCTGCGATTGAAAATAAATTAACCCAAAAACTATGTTTTGCCAGACCAGGCCCTTTACAATCTCGAAGACAGACATTTTTTTTATCTTTTTCATGCTGAAAATAATTGTCTTGACGATGAAAAATATGACGTTTTTTTCAAAAATGACATTTCATTATTAAATGTTTGGATGAGGCTCTTACAAGTCAACAAGGAGAACTAAAATTGAGTGCTCATGGTTCTCATATGCTTCAAACCAATGCATGTGATGTTTGTCCGATAAACATAATTTTACGTTTGAGCTTCCATTTTTGTTTTTATGAAAACACCACTATCACTGGTTACCCATCTGACTACGCTTGTTCTGCCTGGTATCCTCTGTTGAATGGCAAACTGTCCAAAAAGATCCAAACAGCACCAAATTAATGTGTTCGTTTTTGTTTGAGCATGAAAAGTAAGACACATCTGTGAGCCAAGGACTTAAAACTGGCTTCCCAAAAAGAAAAGGGTAGAACAATTTTCCGATAAAAATAGATTTTCCGACAATTTTTGGTGAAAAGAACCTGTTAGGGGTGTCCGGGGGGGTACTCCCCCGAAAACGTTATAGACCACGCCCCCCAGATTGGCTTAAAATGCAACCACACCCCTCCAAAACAAATTGTTTTTCTTTTCATCTAATGGCTACGAGATAGTATCATGCGGTTTTATGCTCACAATACTTATGACCAGTATCGCACGAATGAAAAACAGCAGTGGGTAGGCAGAAGTTGTTTTTCTTTTCACAATTTACTCAAAATGAATCGTAGTAAAAGGATAGTTTTCAGAGAAGAAATTCCAAGTGTACCTTCCTGGGCAATCCAAGTTTGGGCAAAATAATTTCAGTCTCAAGTTGTTTTGGAATTTGTAAATTTATGCAAAATCGACAGAACAACATAATCGATTTTCAAATTTCAATCGAAGTATACCTGGGGGTATTTCCTTGGCAAGGCTGAGAATTTTCCGAAAAGGTAAAATTGAAAAGTAAAATGATAATTATTAATGATAATTTAGCTGTTTGATTCCGAGTAAGATATTTCCGACAAACTCATACTTTAGTCTCAATTTCTATACGATTTTAAGAAATCTTCGACTAAGTCATTTCTCTTCTTATTTTCCGACATGATTTTTCAGTCAGAAAATTTTAACTTATCGGTTATAAGAATATTAACTTGTCGGTTTTTTGTTTTTATTTATTTTTCGAAGATTTTTAATATTTCTGTAAATATTGTAGATAAATGCTTTTATACTGCTATTAGATTTTATTTATTATTATTATTAAGTTTTTGAACGGAGGGCCTTTTGAAAATCAGCCCTAGGGCTGAAGGATCACCCTCCTTAATAATGTGAAATTTGAAAAAATAACTTGACCATGATGAAGTAATTGAAGAATTCCATCATGTCTTGGCTCCTTGTTCTCCATTCCTTTTTGCGAGAACTTCCCCGTTTTGAATGTGAATGATGCGTAACTGCGATTGATTGTCTGAAAGAAAGATTTAAAGTTCAATGTCAACAATAAATTCAATAGAATTAATAATGAATTGATGTTCAGTCAGGAAAAAATCAAACACTGGGGCATGTTCACAGGCTATCAAACACCATCAATGACCATAATGTTGGCCTAGCATTGTTGTTTTTGGTTTGTTTTTCCTGATCGCTCAACACGTTTTCGTTTTCGATCCCTTTTCAACTCACGATTGTTTGTTGTATTGCTCTCATTATGTTACTCTGATGTTATGGGATGTGGTTCAAGCAATGTTGACAAGAAACCGAGAAAAACAGTAAAAAATAATAAAACAGAAGAAACACGAAGTTTTATTCGAAAGAATGGTAAGAGTAAGAGGAAACTGCTGGATGAAGTGGCATTTACATTACATGTGTGTGATGTAATTTGATATGGATATGATATTTTATCCCTTGCTTGGAAGAACACAAGCCTAATTTTAGACTTATACGCCCAACCTCTATGGAGTGCCAAATGCAAAAAAAAGCAAATAAGTCTACATGCTTGTTAAATAAATGTATGATATCTCATGTTGCATACAACAAGTCATCTTGCATACTTAAATTACCTCACAATGATTACAAATTTAACTGTTGTTGCTTGTTTAAGTGTTTTATTCTTAATTTATCTCAATATGCTTTTTCCTTCACCATGACAACTCACTTTTATATTATCTCGCAATGCTTAACCATGGCAACGGCACGCACTCTCCACCCCCCCGCGTTTCCAAAGGATTGAAAGCTATTTTGCGGAATACCAGAATCTTCGAAACAATGTGGTAACGCTCACGACAGCGGATGACAGGAACTCTGCGCCCTCGACGACAAGGTCATCTTGTCAAACGACAAAAAAAATTAATAAATGAACAATGCGAAATCTCGTTTGGTCTGAAATAGAAATCAGCCTTCGTGGGGCCTCGGCAGCAATTATATTTATTTCATATTCGTCTGATTAGGTTCATAACCATTATTCTTCAAATATGTTCATGAGCTTTAGTTTTAGAAATATTTCAATAAATTTGACAAATATTTGAAATGTTAATTATTATTTTACTATTGGTAACGGCAAATTCACTTATTGTTGGAATTAGGGGCGTAAAATTGTTATGAACATGAAACATAAATTAACATATCGAAATATTTCTCATGTTTTGTTTTCATTAATTCAATTTCGTATATTCCGTTCCACATTCTATGTTATTTTCTTTATTCCATGTTTTAAAGTAGCCGTTCTTTTTCCTGCTTCTCTGAAGTCGGCTTTTGACACTTCCTCTTGCTCTGACAAGGTTTCTTCCTGTTTCTTTATATTCTTGAACTTTTCTGCAGTGTTATTGCTTTTTATTTACCAGACATTGAATTAGAAGGAAAACAAGCGATCGGTGATGATCCAGTCCATAAACGTGGAGAATTGATCAACAACAATAAGAAAGTTGCCGAGTCTGAAGAAAACCAATCGGTATGTAGCGTATTCGAGGGTCTTACAAACTGTGAAAGGCTAAATGCTAAAAACCCATAAAAAACTGTATTGCCAAGCCTAGGCCTGTGCCTGTCGTAGAAATATGCAATAGAATAATACTATAACGTATGGCTTTCAATTTCCAATCTATGAACTAACTTCAATCATGGAGTCATGCACATTTCATACAATAAAAACCCTACATAATCAAACAATAGTCTATTGTTTACGAAACAATACCCTGGATGAAAAATCTGGTTTCTTATATATATGCGGGTTTTTGCTGTAATATTAAACCAAGATGACAATGTCGGTCACTGACACTACGGTTCGAATAGGACAGAGCACAACACGAATCAAATACTCAATCTAATTTCTAATTTAACAATAGATACCGACAAAAGCATCTTTGTTACAGGAAGAAGCTCTACCGAAAGAAGACACTGGTTTCGATTCAGAGGAATCCATCAGAACGAATGCAGCAATGGGGGATATTATGGACAATAGTACGGCCAGTAAAACAATGAAACATTTTGTTGGGAAAGGAGTAGACATCATTGCGCAGATAAATAATATGTCAATGAATTTAAAGGACATGCCAGACAATTATGGAAAAGCTGAAAGACTGAGATGGCTCTATGATGAAAATGATGAAACTTTTCGCAAAGAATTTTTGGATCGTATGCTGGAAAAGGGCATGATCCCATGCGTGAAAAAAGCATTGCAGAGAATACAAAAATCATGGCCACAAGTGTTTGATGGAACATCAAGTACATCAGAGGTTTAGTAATTATTATTATTTGTACTGATTCAATACTTTGATACTAAAAGGCAACCGCCCAGCTTTGGTAAAATACCATTAAAAAATTCCGTATGTATGTTCCCCTTGAGAATTCGTCTATGGCGTTTGTAGCGTATGGTGTTTATCAAGGCAATAGAGAATAGGGCTATGGGGGTAATAGAATCAACACCCGCTAATTCAAACTAGTTCAAACTCCGTTAGTTTGAATCTCCGCATCTACGTTTTTGTATAAGAAACCTGACCAAGGCTCTACTAATGAAAGTTTCTTAATTGTATGTAAAAAAAATTCCGTCTTTAGTACTAGGCAGGGAATTTTCTTCATCCATCGACCGCACTGCCTAATCTATGTTTTGGGATGGCAATTAGGAACCCAAGAATACTATTCCAAAGTAAATGCCTAAGAATACTTTATGCATCTAATACACCTTTTCAATTAACGGCCACGTTTTGGAATTTTTAAAATTTTTCTTCCTATGAAATTTTGACCCTGAATTTGGATTTAGCGCCAAAAAGTTAGTTCGTGTGCAAATTTTCACTCTCCTAGTGTTCAAAATGTTAATTGTATGAAAACAAAATGTTTGAAATTCTGTGAATAAAGTCCGAGGGTGTAAAGTTTCACCTGTAACGATTTTTGCGGTCAAATCCTTTATAATTTTTCGAACTAGCTATGTATTGTCACAAAATCAACAGTATGAATCCTATGATTATGAAAATTTGTATCTAGATTAATATTTAACAGCTACATCCGAATCTGCGGGCAAAAATGTCATTTGAAGAAATTTAAAGAACAATACGAGGTCGCTTAGTTTGAAAAGGTGTATTAAGTCTGAAAGAATCCATCCATTACCAGAATCTTAGAAGGATCTAAAGTCAGAAACATCTCATTCGCTTTCCTTTTTGTCAGAAAATCCAGTTCTGTTTAGCTCAGAACCTGACTGTTTCGTTGTGTCCTTTTCTTCCTTACTAGCATTATCGGCATTGTCGCGAGGAGCCAGTTTTGGTAGCTTTATAATATCATGCCTAAGGGCCTATTTACATGATCCCGCTTTGCCGAGATATCTCGCCTAGCCGGGATATCTCGCCTAGGCGGGATGTTATTTTACATCGC
>JAYJMH010054759.1:0-36189 GCA_036873815.1 Phacellophora camtschatica | reverse complement strand
AATATTTTGCAGAAATGGTGGAACCTGGCACCAAAATAAGTGGGACCGGTACTAAGTCTATATATTTTGGTACCAACTACAATTATGCCAATGGATCATGAACAAAAAATACCTCACAGATTTAAAGATTTCATCTCTTATATTTATAAATTCTTCAAATTGAACTTTTTTTACATATTTAAGATAAATGAAAACAGCAACGTGAAAAAATCAAGAGCGAGTGTGGTAGAATTAATAATAGTTACTTATGACTATAATTATAGTTATTTTATAAATTCCACCTCTGGCACATTTTTCGTGAAGTGGTGATATACTTTACATCTACCGACCTCGACAAGTGCAGTTGATAACGTTTGATTTGATTTAATTTTTCATTAAAAACTAAGGTAACATTTCAGTCAAAAGATTAATTTACAAGAGGCCTCACTTCAAAATTATATCTAAACCTAAAACATTTATATCTATAATTTTATTATTTGCAATGTAAATACATTCTTAGGAGAATGGGCAAGCAATGCACATGGCCAGCCCCATTTGCCTGAGTGGAACAACATTTGCATGGTCAATATTGGACCGAAATTGCAAAATTTATGGGCAATACCGCATTACCCATTGGACACACCGGGTACTGTGCCCAGGGCCCCAGGCCTCAACTCTTCTGGAAAAATTTATTTTTATTATTTAGTTATTTTAAGGGCCCAAATATGCTGGGAAATTTCATCCAACAGATTGTTTTTGGAGAGCGTGGTTGCCTTTCGAGCTAATCTGAAGAAGCCCCAAAAATTTTCATATGATTACACCCCTCGTCATATTGTGTGCACATGGCTCCAAAAATGTCAATGCGGCCCTGGTTATGGATATGTAGCCTCTTCTTATTGTTCTTTCAAAGTAGGCAAGTTAGTGATTTGAAGCTGTATGCATGTGCTTATAGTGCTTTTTGTAAACTATCATTAGTCATCTTTTGTTTCATTAATTATGCCAAAGTAGTCTGTAAATTTATTATTTGGTTATTATCAACCTTCAAGAATAATTTGATTCCCTGCCAGTGACTAAAATTTAGGGGGACCTTGGTGGTACCACTACTCTAAATTTAGGCGAAACCTGGTACCAAACCACGTGGTACTGGTACCAAGGACCCCCCCTGTCACCCCCCTCTTGTTTGCCACAAGCGACGCAATAATCACTGAGTTAGACTCAATGAAATGAACAATAGAGGATTTCTTGTATTGCAATCTGAAAATACTGAAAATGGTTTTGAGAAAGCCATTAACACTGGCTTTCTTTCATATCCCAAGGATTACTAACTATATTTTGGAAAAAGGTATCAATCTTTACGTTGAAGTTGAAGCCTCTCGCATTAAAAAACTTACATCAAAAATCGAAATTGTAAAGGCTGAAGCGCCTCCGTGGCAGGTTTGCAAACGTGGGTGGATATTTTATTGGGCCACCCGTTATATAGATTCAATTATTGACAGAAGAAGTGATAAAACGACAATTGAAAAATGTTAAGATGTAGGTGTTTCTTTGAACATTGAAAAGGCCGGATAATGGATCCTTGTGGTACACCACACTCTATAGGCAGTAATTTCATTTCAGTATTCAATGTAAAGATTGTTTTAATTTGCCCATACAATATTAATAGCAAAAACGTGTATTTTAAAAAGGAAAATCTTTAAGAGTCTTCAAAAGTAGTCAAATTTCAAGAGGAAACATTCACAAACCATCAGTTTGAAACTTCAGAAAAATTCATTCCAAACCAATGTTGATCAAGTTTTGTGCTGTTGTGTTGCTTTTAACTCATATTATTGTCTAATTTTGCATTTTAGGAAATAGGTGCATTTTATATTAAATAACCTAAACCCAAAAAAGTCAAAAGATGGACTTGGGGGCAGTCACATTTAACTTGGATAGGAGGGCTTGCCCGAGGAAATCTTGACCTAACCCAAAAATATGATGGAATGAAAACGCAAACCCAAAAATATATTAGAATGGTGCAGTTTATGAGGAAATTTCACTGCCTATATAATCTTTTTATCAACATTTCTATGCTATTTAGAAGTCCTTAGAGGCAAAATTACAATTTTTAAAAACATTTTCAGACCCAAAACATATGATCGAAATCGAGCTCCCAGACCCAAAAAATATAGGACATACCCCCTACCCAAGTCAGGCGGTACTGACCCCCCTGGGGTGCAGTGATTGAAGTAAAAATAAATGATAAATAGCCCAAAAGGTAAATTTTCCTTGCCTTTGTACGTAGAGATGAACAAAAGAAGAAATTAGGTACGAGGTACGATCAATAACAAATAAAAGAAAGGTAAAATTTTGTTCAATGAAGAAGACTTGTGCAAGGCTACGTTACCTCTATAGAGTTCATGTTATTTAAGTTAATAATTATCACAATCATGATCATAATTATCATGATTATCATAATTATAATAATCATTTGACGCATGATATCTTTCTTCAAGCAGAAGGCAGAGTTGAATTTGATGCAAGTGGAAAAACAAGTTACCTCACAGCTTGCAAAAAAATTGGAACAATGCCAGTTTCATTTTTCTTGAGAAATCTTAATGAATCAGTTGTGAATTTGAGGTATCATGGCATTGGGCCCATGGGTGCAAGTGCTATCTCTAAAGCCCTGGTAGTAAGTAATGCTTGTAGTTTTTCCATGATAAAAATATTATTGTGCATATACCTTTTATGCACTTTTTTCATCAGAGCAACCATTATGCAAAACACCAAAATGAAATTTACCAAAAGAAAACAAGGAACAGCTCAGGTTCAGATTTGGAAAACAAAAACATAAGATTAACAGAGATGCACAATTTTTTGCATGAATAACAACATATACGTAGTTCATCTTTAATTCAACATATCATTAGTTCAACACATCATCTTTACTTCATACACACTATGCTAATCAAGCCCTAATCAACATAGCAGTGCAAAAATGGTACATTTAGTTGGTTAAAGAACTTGTCTTAGAGCTTGTTTACATCCCTAAACTGTTGAAGAGCAAAATTAAGAACAAAATTAAGAATAAAAGTAAGAGCAAAAATAAGAACAAAAATAAGAACAAAAATAAGAACAAAAATAAGAGCAAAAATAAGAACAAAAATAAGAACAAAAATAAGAACAAAAATAAGAACAAAAATAAGAACAAAAATAAGAACAAAAATAAGAATAAGAACAAAAATAAGAACAAAAATAAGAATAAGAACAAAAATAAGAACAAAAATAAGAATAAGAACGAAAATAAGAACAAAAATAAGAACGAAAATAAGAACAAAAATAAGAACGAAAATAAGAACAAAAATAAGAACAAAAATAAGAAAAACTTGTGGCTGAAATGGAGCAAAATTACAAGAAACATAGAATCTACCAAAATGTATTGATGTACTGTGTTTCACAAAGAGGTAGACTGTTAACTTGTGTTTTTTCTCCCCTTTCGTTATCCTGCGTATCATGGACTAAAATTTTCATTTTTACAGTTGAGTGTACGGTTACAGCGGCGGAATTTCGTTTTTATGTTGAAGAGTTAACGCAAAAAATGGCTCAAATTTACGACAGATGCCGAAAATTTCTGACAAAAGCCTTCAAAATGACGTTTCTTCCGATAATTTGCTTGGCACCCCATGCCCCCATATTTTTCGCATCTGTACGGTTAAATGTATACTAAAAAGTTGTTAATTCCGAAAATATTAGTTTAGTATGAAATATCAACATATATCATACAGAACGAGCACATAAAATATCATGTTTAAAAACCTATTCAGCATACGTTCTGATTAGGTTTTTTTGTTCGATGCCTGTGTATTACGTATTCTTAACATGTATTGAGTAGTGACGTGAGTACGAGTTCGGAGACACAACTAACCACCAAACCAGAGAAAGAAAAACACCGTGCATCAACTGAACAAAAATGAAGAATATTCTACATTTTTTCTTACAGACTAATATCATGATAACAGATTTGGATTTGTATGAAAATTACATTGGACCTAGTGGAGCTAAAGCTATATCTAACATGCTGAAAGAAAACTGTTGTATTTCAAGTCTGGTAATAGATATAATTCGTTGATTTACAATTTATATTTTATTCTTTAAATTTATCCTTTTCTAATCTTTCTTTCTTTCATTCTTCCATTGCATTCTTGCACTTTTTCTTTGTTCTCTTTTTCTGTTTTTCAAGCTCCAGCCATTTCTTTTTACAAAAAAAAACTCCAACAACGTTCCAGGACAAATACAATCTATCCCATTTGATATAAAGCAGTAGATAGAGACTCGATTTCTGTTGATAGGGTACTGTGTAAAATATATACATTCTCACTTCATATTTTATCCTCTATTTCAACACAAGACTCTTTTGATCTAAGAAGTTTTACTCGAATCCTTGCCTTATTCTTCCTTGAAATGAAAGCTGACAGCAGTGGTAGAGACTCATGTCTCGTGTTATTTCGGTAGGTTACCGTGTGTAAAGTACTTTCTTCAAGTGGAACGAATTTGTTCTAAAATAATTTATTTAGACCTCTGACGCCCGTATCATTATTTTTTTAAATTATTTTTCAACAGATAAATTAGCATTAAAATCTCTGAAATGAACATAGAATTCTGTCAGCATTTAACTCCTGAAAATAAGCCATTTTAGGTTGTTTAGCAAAGGAACATACAACCATTCCAGGGGTAAAAGGGTAATCTGAAAACTAAATAAAGGAATGTCAGCATTTACCCACTGACAGTATGACGCTTTATGCTGTTTAACAACGTGCCTTGTAGACTTGCTCCAAGTCTATTTTGTCTATATCAGTACAAAAAGTTTAGTAAAATAAACAAATTTGTCTCTGGGGAGAAAAATACTCTGCGTGGGCCCTGTGGCCCTTTAAAGGATGAATATAATTGATACATCGATATATTTTTCCTCAAGAACATTGGTCATAATTGCCTTACACAAAATGGCGGCAAATGGATAAGCGAGATGCTTGAAGCAAATATCAGTTTACGAAAACTCGATATATCATGTAACAAATTTGGGGATAAGATTGGAGATGATATGGCAAACGCAATAAAGGTGGGTCAGCTTTCCATAATTATTTCTGTAGCTAGAAAATAGGAGAAAATAGTGCTCATGTAAAGAGCACTTTTAGGGAAATCTGTATTTACTGTTTGTCTTTGAAAGTTTCTTATGTTACATAGAGCTTAATATAAGATTTCAAATTTTTAGACCCAAAATTATTTTTATGATGAAAAATCTTTCTAACCCAAAAACACAATATCAAATTGAAATCCCAGACCCAAAAATAAAGGACAAACGTCTTACCCAAGTCAGGTGGTGCCCACCTCCCCCCCTTGGGTTAAAATTCTACTTCTGTTTTACTATTTCATGATGTAATCGTAGAAATCTCGTTTTAGAGTAACTACAAGTTAGCATGGTTGAACTTGAGCGATAATGATTTGGGTGAAAAATTTGGCGTTGCACTTGGACCAGCAATAAGTATAAAACTGTAAAATTCATACACGTTATTTTTATAAGATCACAATAAAAATACATGGTGATGAGAAACCAAAAAAAATGAAATACACCAAAAATAAATTGCACACACCACGACTCCTAAAGCCCGTGGAATATCAAGAAACTCTATGAATGTTATTTTTACTTATAGGAAGATATGGGAAACTTTTACCTGTGACAAAACAAAAAAAAAATTATAGTTGCATGAAAGTGCTGCATGACATTTTCCTGAGTTTAAAACTTGCAAGCACATTTCTGCCCTCATATTTACCTATTACTGCTGAAGAAACTTAATAAACTTTAAAGAAACATTTAAATCCGTGAAAAATTAAGACATTAAGAGCACACAATTTTGGATCTTTCTAAATTACTCAAACAGAATCCCACCACTGAAAATGTCCATACATGGAGGTTATCGCCGCATGGAATATATGGATGGCTAAGAATATATGGAGGCTATCGCCGCAATGATTCGTTCATCCATTCATTTCTTATATCCCATCTTGTTAATTACTTCAAGATTTAATTAAGTTCATTTTGTGATATATTATGGATGAACTCAGATAAGACCCCGATAAGACCAGAGGTAATATGCCAATACGTCTGTCATCTGGTAAAATTAACCTTTGTTTTTGTGCATTTTCTCTCTCATAGATATGAATGATGCATTGGAATATTTAGATCTTAGCTGGAATCAAATCCGTGGCACAGGTGCAAAAGATATTGCAACAGGATTATGGGTAATATTTTATTTGCATCTTTTGTGGCAGCAATACACCAATACGATTTGAAAACAAACAAAACAACACAAAAACGTTTCCAGTTCGATCAACAACGAGTAAGAACAAAACAAACAAAGGCAAACATTCAGTGCTTCTATTTTCTAAACTTAATACAAATAAAATTCAACTCTTTATTTCAAAAGTGCATCATAAAGACCCATTCATTGAATGAATACAAGTGCTACTTCATCCACCTTCTCCACGTCTCTCGCTCGAGTAGGTGCTACTTCGATCATCTTCTCTACTTGTTTTCTCGATAAGACAAGTGAAGTAGCAACCGTCCGTGACACGACAGCTCTACTCGAGCTAGACAAGTGAAGAAGAATGACAGCCCTACTTGAGCTAGGCAAGTGAAGAAGATGGGTTAAGTAGCACCCATGACATGAAAGCCCTACTCGAACAAAACAAGTCGAGAAGACGGCCGAAGTGGCTTTATGACATACCTTGTAATGTAACCCTGAGCCCTGAAAAACTGGAGGACGGCTAATGCCTAAAACAAGAAGTTGAATTGTCACAAAAACTATTTTATAAGATGTTCTTTCAAAAAGTGTCATAAAAGTTGCCATTACTATATTAATAATATTACGTATATGCTATTTACAGTATGATTTGGTATGTTAAGTTTTGAATAAACTTTAGATGCATATTGCATATAATCATTTGAATCTTTTTTGTCGCAAGCACGTTAATTGGATCAAACGAGCAGCAAACAAAGTTTCAAAAGTTCTTTCTCTTGGTATTAAGTTGCTTCGTTATCTATAAAGTGAAACATTCAACGGAGCTTTATTTTCTATAAAGGCTCAGTACTGAATTTTCAATGTTTGACAACCCCGTCATTTCTACATGACCCATTCTAAAAACGTTTATGATACCATTGTTTACTACAAGGGTTATACCTTTAATGAAAATCATCATCAGAGTTATTCCCCCCAGGTGGTAGTGACAACCCCTATTTTCAGCTCTCGGCTCATGGACCAATAGCGTCCTATAATTAAAAGCAAATCATCCATTGCTTTTATTTATTCTAAGAAGTGTAGCAGCAACTTCACTTTCAATTCACTTGCTTGCTAGAAATTTATTACATGTAAGACGTGTGTAAAAATTACAAAATATAAATAAGCGAGTTTTTCAAACATTATATTTAACCGACAAGTGCGTTATTCTTTCACAGTCAAATTGTACTTTGCGACATCTAAACTTATCGTGGAATGGATTTGGTAACGTTGGTGCACTTGCCTTAGCTGAGGCATTGAGAGTCAATAATACATTGACAGAACTTGACATCAGGTACATTTCTAATAAAGATTTTAGGAACAAATTTGTACACCTTCACATCCTCACACCTTGGCTTTTGTACTTTATGTTTTACCTTGAAACCCCTCCCCTGAAACATCAGCTTTGGTTGTGTTGTTTAAATCGTCGACAATCGTTTTAAAAAACAAATTTAAACACATTCAGACCCTCATACCTTTGCCTTTCATAAGTTGCGTTTGACCTCGACCTTTAAACATTGACCTTTTAATAATTGACCATTAAACCTTGATCTTCAAACTTAAATTTGACTCTTAACCCTTACCTCCTTATCAAAACAATTTTTATTGCATTGTTTGAATTGTCGACATGTTATTTGTGATAGTCAACGCATATTTCATTCAGAAGTTTATAATTCTGTGTGTCCTCTTTTTAGCTACAACAGAATAGGAACTGATGGTGCAATTTTGGTCGCAAAGGCAATCAGTGGAAACAATACGCTAGAGATTCTAAAGGTGATGAATGTAGCTTAATTATATTTTCTGGAAAGCTGAAGACAGTAGTAAAATTGCCCTGGATAAGGTTACCCATGAAATAATAAAATCAGCAATGAACGGATTATAAATTAAAGAAATAAAGAGCAAAAAATCCAATTTAGGTAGATTTTTAAAAATAAATGAGAATGATTTATTGCATGATGAAGTAAACGGTAAATTCTATGAGTGGTATGAAGGTCATTTAATGAAACTAGACAACAAGGGAACATGCATATAATTAGAAAGGAGCAAGGGAACAAGAGAAAAACTAGGCGGGAGTTGGGGAACGTGGGTGGCTACCAGGGATAAGAGAACACACTAATTTTTCCAATTCAAGCAAAGTTTTCTTCCAAAACAACGAGGGAACATTTGCAGCTTCAGCGGGGGTAAAGGGCAACACGACCTTCTGGTATGGTACAGACATGAAATAAAACATTAGCTGAGATTGGTAAAAGACGGAATACAAATTAAAAAGTTGTGTGTGGCCTTGTGTTGGTATGGTAAAACAATGAAAATCCTTTTGCTAAATTAGGATAACAATCTAAAATAATACTCAAGAAAACTACTCTCAATTGTCCTGCTTCAACATTGATTAAAATGATTTTGCAATTCACTTTCTTTGTTCAGATGGATGGAAATCCCATATGTTGTGGAGGAGCTTTTGCTGTCCTTTCAACAGTCAGCGCATGTGATACTGCAATCCATGAACTTCATTTCAAGGTATTAAACATTATTTAAGTTTAACCTGGTCAATTTTAAATGCATCTAGTGGTGGCCAGTAGCTAACTTAGTGCCCAGGAATATTTAAAAAAGAAACACCCTGGTAGACTATTCACCTCGATTTTCTTAGATTTTATTGGCTGAAACAAAAGAATAGATTACGAGTCAACATTCGAATGACATTAAGAAGATTCGAAAAGATAAAGCCTCACGTTCGAATGGAATTTGAATGTCTAAAGTCTAATTCTGTTTGGGGGCACCAGGTTGTTGGTGATTAACTGATTTATCCAATGATTCGAGGAATTACAAAAACAAAAGATCGTCTTGATTTGTCTCATTCGTTGTTTCAGGGAGTTGAAGTTGATGAAAAGTTTAAAAAATTGTATGAAGAAGTTAAAAGAACAAAAAAGGTTAAAGTTTTTGCTGATTTCAAAGATGTTACGCCTTTAGAAAAACTGAAAAGTCTCATTGCGAGCAATAAAGACACATGGACATCAACGTTTGACGAATTAGATGAACAAAAGATTTTGCGTGTTCCAAAAGATGTTTTCTTTAAAGTTGTTGAGGTAAAGGAATATTTAAAACTGATATATGTATCATTTGTAACTGTCGTTACTTGATGTGTAAAAGTCTAAGTAGCTCTTTTTTCAATTATTGGCAGTACCGGCCTCAGGGGGAGGGGGGATGTGACACCCCTGGAAATATAAAAGCGGTACTGTAAAACGGTATTTCACATCGTCTGGCAATTCAGTCGGCAAAGCTGAGCTTACTAATTATCGGCAAATTTATAATTCTACTCGTCGAAACTCTCGTGACACAGCCCATTTTTATATTTGCAACAGCATAATGTCAAAAGACATCATGTAACTATAGTTAGAATTGGAGTAGCCTGGTGGGGGCCAACCCTGATAACTGGTTATTTTCTTATTCATAATAGTTACATTTTCTTTGCAAACACCAAACATGATTATGTTAATAGTGTTTAAAAATTGCTGAACTATTTTCGCTTTATTATTTTATCATGAAAAAATTGTCTAAATTCTAATGTTGCATCCAAATTGCTTTTTTAGAGACTCGGGCTTGCCTTCACTGTTGAAGAAAAGCTGATTTTAAATTCAAAATTAAAATCAGATAGCTTTGGCAATTTTTACTACAAGTAAGTTGATTAAAATCTTTCCCATTTTGAAATTTTGATCAGTTTCATCTCACAATTATATTTTTAATGAATCATTTTTAACAGGCCTTATTGGGCCATAGAAATTAACGAAATGTCTCATATTATAAAACTCAGATACACATTTGAATAAGTTTGAAACTTATAATAATTAATGATGAAAATTTGCTCACAAAGTGCTCTGAAGACCAAGGAGCGAAATACTGCAATCCGTTAATGAGAAAGTGTAATCGTTAAACAGCATTTTCCTATCGTGGGGCAAAAATATTAATTGCACACTGAACATTAAGTTATCAAAGCACATGTGGCAGCAACCTCCCTCCGTCTAAGCGCCTCCTTCGACATTAAAAAAACTAATAATAACTTGCTTTTCGTGTAAATTTGAAAAATCGTTTAATAGTGATTCATATAACAAGACAGGTGGTGAAACATCAATGTAGTGAACTTTCTTAACCTGTATAAATATTAAAAATACAATTTAAAAGCAAAAAGATAACATACAAAATTTACAGTGTGACGCTGTAGATTGTGTTGTGGAAGCAATTTTTATCCAGTATTGGTTTACCTGCCTCCACAATAAACAGTCAATCAATCAATCAATCAATCATTTTTATTCAAAGAATGCACGTTAAATACAAATGTACAGGAAAAATCATGCAATCTACACGATTCAGAAAAAGCGAAGCTGAATTGGTCTGGGAAGTGAACAAAAATTTATAAGCAATGCTTAACTGGCCTGGGCCGTAAACTAGAATTACAGCGTCTCAGATTTGTAATTCTAATAACTTCAAATTTCCTTTAGAACTTAAATTATGATTAACTGACCAAATAACTTCAAATTTCGATATTTGCAAATTCTCCCCAAACCATTTACGAATTGTCCTATCAACTTTTATTCTTGTTGTTAATTTTTGAAAAAGTCATGTAAAATTTCAGCATAAAGGCTCGTATATTTGTAGGTTTTTTTATGTGGGTTTCTGCTTTTAAGTCTATTTCGTGCCAAATCACAAATTTATATTTCGTACTCAATATATCGAGGGAATGCCATATCGAGGGAATGTAGCATTCCCTCGATACATTGAGTACGAAATATAAATTTGTGATATGGCATGAAATAGACTTGGAGCAAGTCTAACGTGGTGGCAGATGACTGGATGATATCCCAAACTCTAAGTTTGCCCTTCGGATATCGTTTTATGCACAAGTTGAGATTTATATCTCACGATTTTAAAGCCACAGCCTTGCAAACGGGAATAGTTTTTGTTTCCGGTCATCCGGTACTGTATTCTAGATAGATACTAAGAATAGTTTTATTAGTAATTTTCACAATATCTTCTGTTTAGACACACGATTCTTGGGTTTCCAAAAGATTTTCCTCCAAGAACAAACAAGAACAGTGCGGAGTCTGGTTGAAACTTAAAATTCCACTGAGTGAAGATGACCAAATATATCTATATCCATGTATGTAAAAATAATAAGACAAGAGAACTCCTTCAATAAGTTCATTTTGTAAATAATGTTTAACCTTGGATTTTATGAATTTATGCTTTATTCTCACTTTGTTAGTTGGTCCTATTTTTTCTCACTTCTCCTTGAACATTTGCCTCTAATTTGTTTCTCTCATTTTTTATGTTTGAATTTTTTAATGTTAGACTTGATGACGAAAAGAGTGGCAGCACCGACAGCCATGCTGCTTGCTGTTTTGTCTCCCATGCTTCAAAATTAGACTCACAACATAAGTTCCCTTACCTTGGTACCAGAGCCAAATTAAAAAAAAAAAAGAAAAAATTAAACATTAAATTAAAAAGAAAAAAATTAAAAATTAAAATGAATGGAAAGAAAGAAAAAAGAGAGAAAGAGTGGTGGACCCAATTGGTGGGCCCAGAGCCTCACTTTTTCTCTTTTTTCTTTTCCTTTTTTTTTTTTTTCCTTTTTTTTGGAGGCTCTTGGCACGAGGGTAAAATTCCCTTTACTTTCGCTCTTCGACTTTTGTGGTGAGTCTATTTTAAACAGTGCTACCACACGTAGGGTATTTCCACCCACGGTAATCCTATATATCATCTATATATCAAATATATCATCTATATCCATGTATGTAAAAACAGTAATCCTACCTACCGCCTACGGTAGGGCTTTTCTACCTACGGTAGGGATTTCCACCTTCAGTAGGGCTTTTCTACCTACGGTAGGGATTTCCACCTTCAGTAGGGATTTCCACCCATGGTAGGGATTTCCACCAACTGTAATCCTATATATCATCTATATATCAAATATATCATCTATATCCATGTATGTAAAAACGGTAATCCTACCTACCACCTACGGTAGGGATTTCCACATACGGTAGGGATTTCCACCCACGGTAATCCTATATACCATCTATATATTAAATATATCACCTATATCCATGTGCGCAAAAACGGTAATCCTACCTACCACCTACGGCAGGGATTTCCACCTGTAGGGATTTTGAGGCCTTTGTAGGTACGGGAGAATTTGTAAAATGTAGGTAAATTTCAAGAAATCGTAGAAAGATATTTTGAAGAAGCTTTGAGTACTGTACTAAGTCAAAAAATTAAGAATCTTTTATAATATTTCTCGCCGCAAAAGAAGAGAAAGGAAAACTGATTAACCTTGAAATCGAAATGCAATTATAATAGTATTTAAGTTCTTAAGACATTTCTTCTGAAAGTTTTCTTCTTTTTCTGAAGTTACTAAGTTAAGCTATCAAAAAATGATGAAATTGAAAAGTCATTAAAATTTGATTATTTGATGAAATATTTATTTTTCAAGCAACTAGAAAATTTCAACTAGAACGTCGGTTTTTTGTAAATGTAGGGAATCGTAGGTAAAATTGAAAAATGCTGCGTTGAACGGAGGTGATAATTTACTGCGTAGGCATATTCTGCGTGGCAGCACTGACTTCGAAATTGTTGTCCATGCTTCAAAATGGCTGCTAGCAGCTACGAGTACGCAGAATTTTTGAAATTGCATTTGGGGCAGTTGCTATCCATAGACTTGCCAGAAGAACTCTACGAAACACTTTTTCAAAAAGTTTTTCCAGATCAAGCATACGATGCAGGGGAATCGTTCGTTTTTGACGAACGAAATACAACAGGAGGTTTATATAATTTGTTTTTTTCCTATAATTTATTATTGCCGGTTTTAGGCCCATTTTGAGAACTCTGGCCATCCAATAGAATAAATACCCATAAATGTCGTCGCGAAATGGCAAATAAATATAAATTTGGAACAAATAGGTAATGATGGCATCCAAGAATAAATTAAATCATTTTATGTGTGGTTGGTCATGAAGAAGCATATCATGCATGTTCAATAAATATGATAATCAGTCCACATCGTCCAAAGAACAGCAGAGAAATCTTGAATTTTCCACATATCATAGAAAATAAAATGCCAAAAATATGTTTTCCCTGGATACAAGGACTATTTTTGATGCAATATTAGAAATCTATGCATCAGAAGAAGGTCACAGTGGGTCATGGGGGAAAAAATGGGGGTTTCTCTGCTTGGCATGCTCCTTTTTGCAGCATCTTTCTAATTTTATTTTTGGTCGTTCTTCTTTTCAAATTTTTCTCTCCAATTTTCCATAGAAAACAATGGCAACGACAAATTTTCTTTTATTTTACCAAAAAGGTGGATGAGAAACTTCAAATTTTTTTCATAATCCACTGGTGTAACATCCAAACAAGATATCCCCAGCTGTCAGTATTTTGTCTTTTTGTTCAGTTTTTTTAGAAAGATATTGTGGCTAAATTCATTCAAATAAATCTAATATTTTTATCAAAACTTTTTCTAATTTCAGGGAAACATTCACTTTGTGCAAAACAAAAGTTCATGAAGCATGGTGATATATTCCTCATTGATCATGCTTGGACCAATGATGGTGGATCCGTTGCCAAACAACAGTTGGAAAATATGCCACAACTTTTGTCTAGAATGCAAGATATATTTGGTATACAAAGATTTGATGAGGATGATGATGAAATTGATTATCTAGAAAATGACCTTGTTGTTAGTGAGATATGTTCATGTTCACAAGATGAAGCAAGGTGATTACATATGGACAGCTTTTCTTAATTTAATTCATAACTGTAGGCAGTTTGAACAGCATTAAATACAAATTATGCTCATTTCAACCTCACACTTGTGTCAAGTAAAATTCAATCAATATCAATTAATTTCATGATGAATCTATTTAAATCTAATTATTTGAACCCATAAGTATTTTCTCGCCACAAAGTTGAAGGTTTATCATTTAAAAAGTTACAATTCTATGGATAAAAAGTTACAATTCTATATGATGAAAAAAGTTAAAATAAGATAAAATAAATTAATATACACATATTTAAAATCATAACACCACACTAGAGAGTCGCAGGGATAGCATTAAAAGATTGAAAATATCTTGATTCCATAATGGTCCCCTTAGAGGTGGTAGCTTAATGAAAGGAAACATTTTAAAGGTAATTAAAGATGACTGGTATAAAAATGTAAATTATAGATAAAAATCAACTAAAGTTTATGATGACTTGATTGATGATTTATGATTGATGCAATTGATTAATCAAATCCAAGTTAAGTTTAACATTTGAATCAAACATTTGTCAGGTTTGTGAAGACACTTAACTATATTAATTGATTTGACACAAGTACAATGTTTAAAGGTCTAAAAAATACACCGTAAATCTTCAAGTTGGTGCAATAATCAACCATATGTATAAGTAGACCCCCATCTGGAACCAAAATGGAACCCTTGTATCTTGGAACCAAATTTTAGTAATCAAAAGCTCGACTTACACACCAGGAGTTATGGTGATAATAATTTTATTATTTTTAATTTCATATTAAACAATATCTTTTTTGTCTTGTCAAAGAGCTGTTCTCAAAAACAAGAAAGGATCACTCTTGGATGCAGTCATACAACTACAATCTGGAGATCAACCCAGACAACAAAATAAGGAAGATGATATCTCACATTGTACTTTCCAAGAGTTTAAGCAAGCAATGTTTTCTCATACAGAGATTACAGAGTCAGGGATATCCGACGATTATATGAGAAAGATGTACAGTAATTTTCTGAAGCAAAAAGGCAAAGGAATTGGTGCTGCCATGACATTAAAATACAACTGGTCAGATAATTCTGCAGATGAGTTAGTTGAAGTGTATATTTCTATCAATCCAAATATACACAAAAATAAAGTGAAAAGCAAACTCACAATCAACAAATGGAAATTAGAAATAGAAGGGATGGGAGTGATTCTTGATGGAGAACTGTGTGAAAATGTTATGCCAGATGAATGTTGGTGGGCAATTGAATCACCAGGGGTCCTCTGCATGTCTCTCAAGAAAGTATCGTCATATGGGCAGCAATGGAATGTAAGTTATAAAATGTTTATAAACTGGTTGATAATCTGCATGCCTTGAATTTCGAGACAAATCATCAGATTTTAATATTTAGATTAAAATCAAATAAACAAAAAACTATTCAGTTAAAAAGAAAATGACCAATAGACAAACTTAACAGCTCACAGTTACCTTATTTGGTATTATATATTGATAGACAACACTAGTTGCATTGCTGTGGTCTTAATCAGCTCACTCGAAACAATCTGCTTATCTGCCAAACTCAACAATTCCAGCAGTCCTTTTCTGCTCCATCCTGTAACACCACCTTCCATCATGTACATCATCATGTACATCATTCCTTGGTCTCCCCACTCCCTTTTCCGCTATACATTTCCTTGTACTATTGTTTTCTCTGTCACTCCTTTTCTTATTATATGACCGAACATTCTCAACTTTTTTGATAATATGCTACTTAATATCGTTTTCTTTGATTTGATTTTTGCCTAATATCCATTCATTTGATTTGTTATCTTTCCACCACACTCGTAGAATTTCTTGGTACCACCACATCTCAAAAGCTTTCAGTTTTTCCTTGGGATTTTTTTTTAGCGTCCTGGACTCTAAATTCGTATGTTGCTATGGGAAAGGCTAACGCTCTTATTAAACTGACCTTTAGTTTGATGATCGCCCCTGTGCTTTTCCAAATTGTACTTAAATTTTGTACAATGGCTTTTGCCAAACCTATTTTTCAGTTTGTGTTCGCATACAAATTTATTTGTGATGCAAGGCATAAGTAAATTCTTTCACTTCTTCTATATCATCATAATCCTCGTTTTCGAGGTGTTGAGTAGTAAACCTTTGATTCTTCTACAGTCCGGTAAAAGTTGCTTCGAACTAACAGAACTTATTTTTAGTTTTTCCTAATTTCTTTTGATGTACTTTATCTTGTATTGCTTTAGCCTTTCTCTCATTACTTGTTAAGGTGCCTTCATTCTTCAATAATGCTTTCACGCTTTACAATTTTTCTCTTCTCTGCTATAATTTTTGTCTCTTCATTTAGCCATGGCTATTGAACCGATAGGAAATCTATTGATAAGAATACTTCTTGATAAACTGTTCGCAAGTGTTGTGCACAAAGTGTAAAATATCTTAAATTTGAATTGCAGGAACTCATTAAAGGAGAAATGCAGTTGTCTCCAGATGAAATTGAAATCTTTGCTTGGAAAAACGAATTGAAAAAATCAGCAGAAATTACTGAAATTCTTGATACCATGTGGCTTTACAACCAAACATATAGATTGAGCTCTCCATCCAGCAACAAAAAACAGCCCCCTCCAATTTGGTATGTTATGGATGATGTTGGGTGTGCTATTTCACATAGTGCAACACCAAATTTTGCATGTTCACCATTTTTCTTACTAACAAAGGGATTAGCATTGAATGTCATGTGGCCAATAAGAAATATAGATGTTGGGGAACAAATCACACGAAATTTCATCCCAACTGTTTTGGCAAATGAAACTCAGAGTAATTTTGAGACAAGAGCAGCCATTCTGTCATCGCACATCAGCAAAGGCGTATATACAACTGTTATGGATAATAGTCCAATTGAGACAAAAGGTACCACTGGATTGGTACCACTAAAGATTGGACCAGCTTTTGTAAAGAACACAGTTTCTCAAGGAAAGAAAATCTTTTGTGACTTTGTGAGTGACGAGAGTTTGATGAAAGTAGCGTCAAATTTTGATTGTAAAATTGTAAAAGATAAAAATGATGCTGATTTAGTGCTGTCTAAAGATTTTCCAGAGCTGGAGGGCATTTCTTCTCAATCAAAAGTTAATCACATAAGTGGAGAAGAAATTTTGTTGAAAAAAGATGAATTAAACAGAGCAATCCGAGAGAAGAGAGATCGTCCATCGTGGTACCCAATCACTTACGACTTACGAACAGAATTATCTCAAATCTCACAAGATGAAATTCACAGAAATAATTACTGGATGATACGAGGAGCAGATTTGTCTTTATTCGATTTTCACCCTGTTGTCACATCAGATCAACTGAGAATCAGCCGTCTCGTTGAATCAGGAGCAGCAATTGCATCTAAATGTAAGTTTTTTCCATTGGTTAAACTTGGCCTGGGCTATTAACGTTCTTTACTTTACCCGGTCGAGCTAATAACTTGACTCTCCTGGCTGTGTCTTTCCATTCTTCTCTGGTGGACATCGTTGTTGGCAGATCTTCGATGCAGCATCAAGCATTATCTGCTAGTTAGTAAATAAATGTACGACATTAAACACCTTATCGTTGTTTTCCATGTTTCGGTAGCAACACAAGCAGATCACTAGCGTTCATCGTATTCATAATAGCTTTAACCTCTTCATACGAATCACACAGATTCAATCAGACAAACATATGTAGAGGTTTTTTCATTGGTTAGATCGAAATATGTTTATTGTTTGCGGGATATATAAGTGTTTAAAAAGTTCTTTGGGTCAGACAATTGTCCTTGTTAAATGTCTGGTAACATGGCCAAAAATGTGCAATGAAATAAAAGTATTTAACATTGTTATAACCGATAGTAAATTGTTTGACCAATGACCGCATTCTGTTTTCAAAATCTCGTGTCGGAGCTTGGTAAATGTCTTTTTTTATTTATCATCTTATAAATCTATTTCATTTTAGTTTCAATGATGGGACCAGCATACAGGAACAAGAAATTTGCTTTGTCATTCACAACGGTTGTCACTTCCTTAAAACCTCTTGAACTCTATGTTCATAGTGCACCCTATATTCGATCAGCTCCAAGAAAATTCAGTTCTCTAAAGATTTTAGATGAATATGATACATCAGATGTTTTGACAGAACGACCAGTGAAAGAACTTGATGAAAACGTACATCAAGATCTTGATGAATTATTCAAAAGCCTGGAAGAGTGTGCCAAGAAAAGTCAACTCACACGGAAATGGAAAGATATTGAAAGAGACATAGCTTCTAGTATTGGAGAACTGTTTTCTATTTTATCTCCTTCGCTGAAACCATTAGAGAACAGGAATTCATTTGCATTAATTGGAGTGGATTTTGTTCTTGATTCAGAGATGAAGCCAATTTTCTTGGGGTTCGATCAAGTTCCAGTGTTTAGCAGTTTGAGTTCATTTGAAGATGTTGTTGGATTGTTGCTTTCTGGGAATATTTCAAAAGGTGTTCGACATGGAGATAAATTTATTCACATTGTACATTAGTATTAAACGTGATTTAACTTTAAAGATTATTGTGATTATTATAATGTCTGATTAGCAATTTTATGAAGACTGATAATGGGAAACTTGTCATATTCTTAAACTTCATTTAATCCTTTATTCTTAAAGCTTATGACTCATTTAAAGATAGGCTTGCAACTTTTTAAAAATAATGTTTTACAACACTGAGCATAAACTTGAGACAGGTCATATCCAAAAAATTTCTCCATTTGGTGGACCTAACATATTTTTCTTCAAGGCAAACAAAATTTACAAAATTGTATTAATGCAATGAATTAATTAGAATCATTTTGAAGTTGAGGTTGATAAATACTTTTTGCATTTTATCACAAAAACTCATTAAAGCGTCTTTGGGATACTGATTTTAATGTCAAAATTTTGTAATACTGTTCTCAGTGTTCAATGAAAACATGATTACCTTACTTTTAAAGTCCTTTATTGTGGATTCGCCAATGTTTGGACAGCCATGGTAATTAAAACATGTTTCTATGTAAGAACCCATTCGATTATTTTCAATAAATTGCATCATTTTTTCCTGTCGGCTTTACTTTTCTGTTCACCTTTCTTTACTTTTTGTTCTGTGAAAAGTACATGTTTGTTCACTGTGAAAAGAAAAAGAAAAATTAAACTTGTATGCAATTGCCTGCAACACAAGGAATTTTGTGGCATATCTAGTATACACCAATACAAATTAACGCTAGGAAAAAGATAACAATGTTATTTTTCAGAAATAAATTCAGTCTAATTTTTACTGGTGTAAATGAATCACAATTTCAACATTGAGAATGCACAGGGTTTGGCAGGATGTGATTAAAAAAATATCAATGAGCTGGATACGGAATATGCAATCTCTGGTTGACCTGTATGGGAATTTGAATTGCAAAAATGTCACTAAGTATCCAAATATCGGGATATTTCCTGGAAAACAAGACCATGACAGAGAGATGAATGTACCTTATTGGGCACTCTCTACATTTACAATAATTCAAATAGATAGTTTGTCTTTCCACCATGTTCATATTAAGCCTTAGCCAAGCAACTTTTGGTTTTTCATGAGATTTTTCACTTGTCATTTGAAAATTTAAGTAATGTCGGGGGTGGCCAAATTATTGGATTTTTTGCTCGACTTTTTGGCATTTAGTTGGGCCTCAATCCTTTAACCCTCAATAAAGTCAGTTATTTAGCTCTGCTATTGCTGCAAAAATAATACAAGAAAGTAGTAGGATCAAATGTTCTATAAAGCAATGCTATTACGAATAACATAACCACCCACATACTTCATAAAGTATCTTACCTATTGGATCAAATTTCATCAATTCAAGTTTTGGCTTGGTTCTATTTCTTGTCATTGTGTAAAAATAACCAGTTTGTGCACAGCTTGCAATTCTTACAACAATACTCCTGTAAAATAGTATTTTTAATTTAGTATTTTTAATTTACGATGTAAACAATGGTTACACAATAAATCTTTTGTTTATGAAACAATAGGCACACAGCATAAAAATTAGTACACTGTATGTGGGTTAAAAAGAATTGCAACTTTTAAACAAAAAAGAAATATTTTCTCAAATATATTTAATATAATTACAAACATCAAGCAGCTTACTTTGATTTGCTGGCGACTGTCACTGCAAAAAACAAAAATTTATCAAACAAACACATACACAAACAGAAGAGAATGGGCTCAGAGGGAAGATTAACAAATCTGGATGTAGGGGTTTTGTCACTGCATGTTTCTTTATGCTAAAAACATTTAAAGTTAAAAAATCTCATATAGACTATTATAATGATCTTAAATTCTTTTTTTTCATAAGATTATAAAATAATCATACAAACAAATAATGGTATTACTACTTTGTTTAGTTGTTTTTTTTTATCAAAATTTAAAAATTATTTTAAAGGCTTAACCTACCTTTATCGCTTATGTTGATTTTGTTATTATACGCATTATTGTTTATGTTATTCTGTTTTGTTATTTACCCGTCAGTAGCTGTATTAAGTATACATTTAAAACTATGTACTAGGCTATTGATTTGGGAATGAAATCTGAAAATCCTAGTAAATAAAGGTGAAAATTTTCATTCATTCAATAAATAGACAACTTAAATTCACAAGACAAAGTGAGGTAATAAAAAAACAATAATTTAAGGTTAGGCCTTAAAAATAATTTTTTTAAATTTAGAAACTAAATAAAAGAAGCACTAATTAGACCAGGCCTATGCGCGCGTTTATTTCATTATAACAATTCACTACTGGTTTCCTGAAACACGTTTGCAAAGATTCCCCATCATCAATTATAAAATTTTTTACTTACTTTTACCATCCAGACCAAATTACTACTTTGCTGAAGCGAAGATACGACAAACAAGCATGTGCAGTTGCAATATCAAAATCAGGCGGCCATTCTGCTTTCACTCTTCTAGTCCCAACTTCGAAGAGAGGCAGTTAACATTTGTGTTTGCATTGTGTTCGTTGCACTGTTATGTTGTGCCATTTGGGATTTGGGCCAATTTGGGGGCATACGTACGCACGCACTTAAGGCTTAAGGGGAGAGGGAGAGTAAACTGAGAGCGTATATCTTTTGTTATTGTCAGCTTTTTTTATTGTTCTTTTGAACAAAAGGGTAAAAAATGGATAAAAATTAAAATTTATTTTATTTATTTATTTTATGGATAAAAATAAAAATTGTTGTTGCGTATGTACGTCGATATTGATCGATAATAAATAAAAAAAAATTAAAATTCGACTTACGTAGAAATGAATACGATAAATATTTTACGACGTTTTGAGCTTTGCCCTTTATCAGGTTCTTCTTCATCAGATTTCAAACCCGATGAAAAGCAAAGCTCAAAACGTCGCAAAAAATTTATCATATTGATTTGTACATCGATTTAAATTTGTTTTTTATCATTGTGCCCCATTAAACATGCTACACCATTAAATTTACTCTTCACAACAGACATAACGAAAAACGAAAAATAAAACACTTTAAATCACATCAACTATACATGTATAATACATCTACTTCCGAAAACATAAAAACAACAAAACATCGTCACTGTTTACTTTTACTGAGTTTCATATTTTATCTTCCTTTTTCGAGGCAAAACATAATAATGAGAATTCTTATATTGAATTTTGAAGGAGTAAACATCGGATTATCAGGCCATCCTTTTCACCTGCTATGTATGTTCAACTTCACATTTGGAAAGATATATCAGATGCCTCGTTATTGACATCATTATGATCATATCATTATTCGTGCAAAAAGTTCCTATTATTTGGTAGATTCCTGCCATCAGGGTGCCAGCAAGGTTCTGCAATCGATTTCAATTTTAAGTCTGCCAGTTTGGGGCAATGGTTCCCTTTCAAAGAGGTATTCTCCAACGTCAAGATTGTTTTGAAAATTGAAATGCTGCTTGTCTGAATTCAGAAACTTTATTCACCAAAAATGGTCTGCAAAGATAAACAAATAATTCGAAAAGTTAGTTACCATGGCTGCAGGATATTTTCCCTGGCCTTAGGAAATGAAATAATTAAGTTTCGCTGATCAAAACTCATGCCATTTTGTTTGTTCACTGCTTAGTTTTCATTATTTAAAATTCCACTAAATATCAATTAACTATTCCAAGCCAGGCCAGGGTCGAAACGTTCCTTTTTAACACAGCATCACGATTCATGCCACGATTCAAGTTCTATGTCGATGCATGCTACAAAAGTTTCAAAGCGAGGAAATTTGTGACAATCATTTGTAGGACGACCTTACTAAAATCTATAATAAGATCTCACTAAAATTCACAAAAAATTACTCACTGCAGCAGTTTTTTGATTTTGCACGGAACCATAACTTTTCATAAAAGTCCTTTTGTATGGAACAGAAACATTTTTGGAATTGTTTTTATACGGAACCGATACTTTTTTTTAGAAAGAATTTTTGAATTACACTGGTCCCATATAACACATAAATTTTGACCAGCCGCCCCTAAATGCGCAAGTAAAAAATTACACGAAACAAAAAAGCCTAAGAACAAAACAAAAAAGTATCTTTGCAATCAATGTGTTCCTATTACAATCAAATCAAATCTACCATCTTCTTACCTAATGGTTTCAATTATTGCTTTAGGCTCCCATCTTGGACTGTATGGATATTCTTTATATGTCTGACATAAAGGACCTTTTGCTTGCAGATGGTACACTGACTGTAGAAACAAAACAGGAGGAGAAACCGGAAATTTGTCTCCAAGTGTAACTACAAAAAATAAAATGTTGTGATGTGAGCATAAAACACCACTAATTAACTCTGAATTTTCAGTGAGAACTGCTAAAAGCAATGGAACTAAATGCCAACACGAAAAATCATGAAACAAGCTTAAATTTGATGAATTACCTACTGTAATATACCCGAAATATAAATATGATGTTAGTTAAAAACTGCAAGTGCCTGAGATATACCGCTGCCTGATAAATCCCACCGGTACCCTATTGTTTTTATTCATCAGTTTTTTTCAAATATTTAAATATAACGACAAATAATATTTTTCAACCGTTCGTTGTCAATTTGAAATGTTCATAATAATAAAAAACGTACTCAGCAGAGTGAAGAAAAAACCTTCGTGGTGAAGAAGAAGTGAAATTTCTTCAAAGCTTTCTGAATCGTATTCTATAATTGCACTGAAAAAATAATAAGAAATTAAGTTCCTTACATTACATATCAATTTTAAATTAATACTAGCAATAAAAGTTTTTAGTGGAGTGCGGCTCTTAAAAATATTCTCCAACTTTTGCAACACCATTTTACTTTTCTGTGTCAGGTCTTGCCTCTGAAAACCTCCCCTTGTTATACTGTATATACCCAAATTGCTGAAGATTTCTATTCTAAAAAAACTAATAAACGCATCAAAGGTAACTTAAAAATATAGAACTTTTGCATTTCATTATCTCTCAACGTTTAACCTGACAACAAGGCAGCTGATAACAAATTGGTTATCACTGCACACTAAAATTAGGCATGGTTTGGAGTTTATTCACGTTTCTGTTTCTAATTGACTGGAAGGGAGGAAAATGCGGTGAGTACTTGACAATTTATAGGAAATTTTGCAAGGAAATTTTGCAGCTTTTGTCCTTTATTCTCGAAAAACGTTTTCAGCCCGGTTAAAATAGTGTTAGGTTTTCTGTGTTTTATATATAATTATCAACGGTACATATTGATCATAGGGAATACAAGAAATAAAACTCACCCATGAAACTCAGCAAGAACACCGGCAATAAATTCTTTTCGCTTTGCATACCTTTCCATTATTCCTTTTAACTTAAAGAAAATAAAACTTTTAAAATGAATGAACAGCTAATTAATAAGAAATAATTTAAATTTCATTTCACTTTTCATTATCTATTATTCAAACACGACAAATACCTTTTAGCTAAAATTTCAATACAAGATACATGATAATAATATAACTTAATATAAGATAAGACAATAAATATATAATAAAGTTTGAAAATTAGGGCTGTTCTTCCAGGGCGTCGTTTTAAGATGTTTTAAAGCAGTCTAATGTTGAAGAGCTCTTGAATGTTAATAGGAGTATGATTCCAAATCTTAAGAGGAGAGTAGTGAGTCTTTTTGGCAAATTCTGTCATTAATTTAAGGATTTAGGTGTCTCTGCAATGCCTTGTAGCATACTTGCATAGATCTCATCTGATATTTATTCAAAAGACTTTCATGACTGAGCTAGACTTGGAAGTTCGTAGCATTCCCTCGATATATTGAGTACTAATACGGGCAGGTCTAGGACTGAGCTCATTCATAATTTGTAAGTTATGATCAATAACTTAATAATACAACAATAATTTCTTTTGATATATTTGGCAACTCTTCAAGCGATTAAGCTATAAGTTGTTGAGATTTTGCAAGAAAAGCAAACAATGTGTAAAGCATAACAGATAAAAGAAACCTTTGAAGTGTTTTCAGTACAAATTCATGTTCATGGCTTTGCAAAAGACAACAAGGCCTTCAAGTATGCCTATTATAATATCCTGAAAAAAGATTTTGTTGTCATACTGTTTATTAATGGAAGAGAGGTGATATCTCACCAATCTTCAATAATCCTGAAATAATATATGATCTTTGAATGATAATATCAATTTATTTCATACAGATCTTTGATGTTATGCTCATCTAATAGCATTACTCGTTTCGCCTCAAATAAATTGCATGGATAAACTCGTAACATAACGATGGTGATCAAGTATCTAATAATAAGTTGAGAATATTCGCATTACGTGTGAGACAAGGTATATTACCGTATTAAAGAGCAATGTTTCGATTTTTTCTACGTATGATTTTAAATCTAAAGATCCATAGAATGGTAGTCGCAAAGATCCAGATCCGCCCATCACACTGCAAAAAATATATAAGAATATAGTTTGTCTTAGATTGTGATTCATAATCTTAAAATATTTCATTAATTGTTGCATGTACCATATTTCTTTTAACATATGATAACCATCAAAACTTAGCTACTACTAACGTTGTAAGCTGAGGGACCGTCATGGAATTAAGGTCATTTCGATCTTTTTGATGTTATCCCTGCCACTCTAGTTAGGGGTATTGTGATATTTTTAAAAATTGTGTATATATATTTATTAATTGCTTTTTTCTTTCCTTTGTATTTTGAAACTATGTAAATATTTTAGTTCTGTAGCGTAGTATACTTAAAAACCTTTAAATTTTAAATTGTGGCAAAATGATACCTACCTACCTAAGCTTTAAGAAATTATTTCGTGTAAATTAGAATTTCGTTTTTATTTACTTTTTATTTATTTGTCATAGCCATCAAGTAAAACATTAGCTTTCATTATAAATAAAAATGAAAGTTTTAAAATGTTCTTACTGCTCAAGTCTCGGAGACAGAAAGAGGCGAGGTGTAATTTTTGTCATATCGGGTGGCTGGAATGAAATCTGAAGAACTGCCTTATCTTCGCCAAGATTTTCCTGTATGGTTAAAAAAATCATTTAATTTAAAGCAAATTTTATCTTTCGAATAAGAATATTATGTTTGTAACATTTAATTATAAATATATCGATGTCATCCTAACATCATTTTCAAGCTAAATAAAATAAAAGACGTTGTTTGCATATATAGAAAAATAAACAATAGAGAGATTTTTTATCACGTGGTGAGAATTTTGGCAGTTCAAATTATTGGCGCCAAAAAGACTAGTAAGTGAAGTGAACAATTTGGCGGCGATGGAATCTGACTGCTTGTTCAAACAGAAACATTTAGCTTGAAAATGATGTTAAGACGACATCGAAACGTCGCTCATTATTATCGTTAATATTTATAATTAAATTTTATCTTGCAAGATTTTACAGCTTTCAAAACAAAGTAATACTTGCGAAGCAATAAAAATAAATTTGTAATAAAAAAGTCAAACTCACCCTGATGAGGTAGGGAGGCATATCAGAAGTGTCAATTGAAAATTCAAATAGAAAAGATGCAACTGAATTGTATGTCTGCAATGAAAACAAAAATTGTGGAAATTAACTGCAAATGCTTTTTGCAGCTTTATGTGATTACGTGATTACTTGCAATAGAGAACCTGATAAATAACGAACAATTTTAGGCCTCATTCAGGAAAAATGCGAGGGTATGAGCGGATATATTGTCAATAGTCAACAGTTTAACAAAACCAAAACAGAGCAGTTCGTTATTGAAGAGTTTTTAGGCCTTGCATCCCTTCAGAACTGCACATGTTCAATTCTTGTGTAATCAGGTAAACAAGTCATGACCTTATCTTTCTCGGTCACTACCTCCTCCAAAATCAATGAAAGTGTAAACTGTGAGCTGTTCCAGTCCAAGTGAAGAAGCTCCTTCAAATCTTGGAACTGTGCGAAATTCAAAGAATTCTTTCGCATTTCATACAAACGGAAAAATTCCAATACTTCGGTGGCTCCATTTGTGTTTATGATTAATGAGGTCTGAAATTGTTTGTCAGGTATCAGGCTATCCATTATTGCTAGTAATGACAATGAGTTTTGTATTCTCGTGTTTGCAATAAAGTTGCAAAGACAATGTAAGGTTTTTTGGGACACCTGGTATTTTATATTTTATAAAGATATTTTGAAACAGAGCCTTAACATGTTTTCATTTTCAGAAATAACTGATTTCATGAATAATTGTGTATCCAAGAAGTTTGAACTAAATTGTTATGTCCTGGCAGAAGGAATCTATTGCAATTTTTATGCCAAAAAGAGATGTTTATTAAAGAAGGAGGAATTTATTTGAAACAAAACATCTATTTGAAAATCTCAGAACTTGGTTTCTCAAGAGGAAAAATGTATTGAACACTTACACCTGGTCCATTTTTTGAAAAATAAGTTTCATTTCTCTTAGAGTAATTTGTTGTTTCACAGAGATCTTTCCATTGCTTGTCAAGTCTTGGCAAAGAAGATATCCTGTTGGACTGATATATTGCATATTCTTTAATCAAAGATGTCATTAATGTTGAAAGACACGTCTTTGAACTGCAATCCCAATTGAAGTAACCCTGACAACAGTAATAAGTAACATCATACATTAAAAGGCATTTAAACAAATAATTCAACACAAAATGTGGTAGGTGTAACATATTTTGTAAAATGAAAGATTGCAGTTTCAAACATGACAATAATGTCATTCGCGATTTGAAACTTTAGATTTCACACTCTGAGTGCACTCAATCAAATCAATATAAACAAAGACAGCAAAATTATTTTATTTATTTTATTTTATTTTATTTGAATCTATTATATTCTTTCATTGGCATTTTTGAAATTGCAATCCTTTATTTTTTAAATCCCCCCTGTTTGTAGGCGTAGAACAACTACTAGTATCAAACTGTCCCTTTTTTTTTCAACTTTTTTACGAAAATGATACGAATCAAAATTTTGTTGACCACTAACATATTTTTTCTTTGCCAGTGAAAGGGTTAAATTCCAACTCTCACTTCTCTTCTTTAAAAATTCAAGTAGGACTTTCATATGCTTTGTTTGCTCAAGTCTGCTCATTTAAATATACCTAAGAACAATTAAAATGAGGAAAGGAGTGTTGGATGCAATGTAATATCTAATCTTCTATTTGCCAGTAAATGCTGGATAATATCAGCACATATGAAAAACAATCTTGAACCAACCGAGATGTGGTTTTACAGTAAAATAATAATAACATATAATAATATAACATAAACATGACCGATTAAACAAACAAACAAACATTAAACATAATAATAACAATAACTCGTAAATACCTCCAGTTGCTCAATATCAGGAAAGAACTCTTCATCCTCTTGTCCAAAGATAATATCAGGAGGTAACTCAGGGTGCTTTTTGCTGAAAATTATCTCCCCTGAACAACAAATAAAAACTATCAAATGTTTCAACGAAAAATTGTCCAAAATTAGAAATGGAAAAAATCTATCCATTTATGACAATTCAAATATTTGCATGATTTGAAAGTTGAAAAAGGACTGTAAGATGAAATTTCTAAATTTTGATACTCATCAATTTGGTCATTTCGTCATCAGTATTAAAACAACAATCTCTTACACTTGACAGGTATTTTAGCCAGTCGAAATGATATGTAGAATCTTTCACATTCCTCATCATGTAAATTTGATCTACAAATATGAATTTCAATGAAAAAAAATTTTAATTGCAGTAAAATTGAGTAAATTGGGTTTTGGTTGGGTAAATTGAGTTTTTTCAAACATTCTGGGTTTGTTACATTCTGTTCAATGTATTTAATTTTATATATTAGTATGGTATGGTGACCTTACCTTTGGTAGCTTAGACAATACTTGATGATTAAGGGGATTGATGACCATACAATATAAACCTTCTAACAGAGAGAGAAAAAGCTATATACTACCAATATCAAAATACAACTTTCTACCCCGTGAGTGAGTTGAGTGAGTTATTGTATTTAACGTGCCTAGCCCACATTCTTTGCCATTTCATTTGCAGATAATATATTCTGTTCAATTCCTTTTTTTCAATAATTTTGCAGCTTAGCTGAGTCCTAGCTGTCCCTAACCTTTCCCCCTTTGTGACCTGAGCTGCAATAAATAAAGAATAAAATCTTCTATTGAAGAAAGCCCCCATTTCTCTCTCTCTCGCTCTCTCTCTTTCTCTACTTCAAGCAAGTGCTTGTCTATTTTGTGTTTTGACAACTTGTCTGTAGGTTGGTTTTCTTACTTAGAGTGGAAAGATTGGAAAGTTTGTCTGTCGTGCGCAGGTAATAATTTTCCTGTGCAAAATCAAATAAACAGAAGATTACGTCACAAATCTATCGTTTACTTGCTGGCGCAAATTTGCAAACTTTCCTTTCCAGCTGGATTCTTACCCGCTTTTCAAGTCATTCAAACTGAGAGGATGTCCAATCAGGCCAACTTTGATGTGTTTTAAATCATCAACGTACACTCTGAACGGTTTAAAAATCTTATTCATGTCTCTTCTTCTTGGCACCAACAATCACAAAGGAAATAAAACAGTAGAGATAGAGAGTGGAGACAGTGGACCAATTTTTGTGCCTTGTGGTTGTTGTTGTCAGTTCAATATTTTGCTTTTCTTTATTCAATATTGATAACGAGGCTTTGAATGGCGGGAATTTTAGAAATCCATCACGTCAGCAAATATTCAGATTTCTGAAACAACTTTTATTTGAATATTTTGATGTTTGATTTTATTACTTCAGCCAAAATAAAATATGAAATCATTTAGATTATGAAAAGAAAAATCATAGTCGAAAATAAATGACAAAAATCAGGGAGAAGTTTATCAGTAAAATGCCAAAAGAAGAAGAAATAACGAATGAAAAGCAGGAAGAAGAACCAAAAAGGATTTTTAAGGTGCCACCACATCTTCCAAAAGATGCCAGTGATTTTCGAATATTTATATTTGAAGTGACAGAGTCAAAGCCGTTTGGTGGTGTCATATTATTTGTAATTGTTTTAAATACCGTCATTCTCGTAGTCCAGACAAGCGAAAAAATCGTTATGAGAGGAGGTATCTTAAGTTTTCAATTGTTCTATCGTTATGTATGGCTGGAAAGTTTTTGTTCTAGTCTAGTCTATCGTAGACTAAACTATAATTTTTGACAATTTTAATCTATCTAGACTAGACTACTATAGATAGAGCTCGTTCAATCTTTACCATACCACAACTACTCGTCATTTATCGCCTATTTATTTATCAATAAATTCAAAGAATCTGAAAAACCTCTAAAGGAATATTTTTAGTCAACAAACAAAATCTCGAAATTATCTTTCCATAGTCTGCAGAAGTGTTGTAGAATATTCTATTTATCTTCTATACGAAGGCGGTAATGGGGCGATCGATGGCAATGCTGAGCGAGAGGACTCTAGACTAGATAGATAGCAGAGTATCGAGAAAAAATCTAGTCACGGCGTATAATTAGCGCATTTTTGGGAAACTTTAAAATTACAGCTAGTCTACGAATAATTTAATTAATCTAAATATATCTGCCAATAAGACTAGTCAATACTTGGTTGATTAATGCTAATTAAATCTATAAAGTTAGTTACCTTGCGCGCTAAGATTAGTCTTCATTCCCGTGCAACTTTCGCACACTGTCGGCTAACTTTCACGAACGTTTTTAAGAAGAAATTTAAACGTTGCAAAAATTTTTACAACTAAAAAAATCAAATGTTCTTCATTGCAACTAAGTATTCTCAGAAATATTGGGGTATAATTTTCATTTTATTTTTCATCGTTCGATATTTTGATTATTTCAAGGCCTACACTGTGCAATGATTTTAAGTGTGATTTAGAGAGAGAAAATTTTTCTAAGTTGAAAGCTTCATTGGGCTAATTATCATTTCTTTTAGGACCCTTTAGTCCTTTTCCTAAGGTAAATTTAATACTGGTTGCTATTCAAAACGCAAAAAATGGCCTAATTTCTTGTTGAGAAGTTGTTCGTCAAATTTGCCGACTACGTCCCAGAATGGAGTGCAACTTTCGCGCAAGCATTTTTTTCAATAACTAAAACCGCTGAGTTGAAATTATTGCAGGAGGTTAACGACATAGCAACAATGGCAACATAGCAACAAAGTTCAATGGTTCTGTTGACAAGTTTTTATTTCAACAAAATAGCAAGTCAATACTTAATTGAGCGTTAAAATATTTTTAGAGATTAAAATAAGCATGAGTAATATATCAAATGAACGGAAAGAGATTACTCTTTATTATGAAAATCTTGATGAAAGCAAACCTCTTCAAACTGGACTAAAAATACCCTGCACGAAAGTTGCACTGACTAGACTATATAGCTAGAATCATGTTATATCTAGAGTAGCATGATTTTATATTGATAATTTTTGCAAAATAAACTTTCCATGATCAGCTAAATGAATAAATGTTTTCTAGTCCACTCTAATTTTTGACAATTTTATATAAGCGTCTAAATTCCTTTTTAGTTCCATTATTATTGTAGAAAAAGTTCTTTTAGAAGGAGGCCTAATCTTGCCAACTTTATTTTAGAAAGAAAGATAGCCATTTATTAAAAATTATCCCAAGTATTTATTAGAATCAATACTACTACTACTGTATCAAAAGAGCAAGAAATATTGTCAAATCAGTTTGATTTTCCTATTTCAGGTTGGTACTTTGCAGCCCTGGACAATGTATTTCTGTCTATCTACATTGTAGAGCTAGTCATGAAACTTTACGGAATAGGGCTTGCATTTTTTAAAGCTGGTTGGAATATCATGGGTTTGTGGTTTGATTTATTTATATATTTTTTTAATTAATTCATAGGCCTTTGGCCTAGCTTTCAAATAATTTCTCTCTGCCGTAGCTTGAAATTCTAATTCTTAAAAAATGTTTAAAAATAAAAACTTACACTAAATCTTTTTTCTGCTCTGATGTTTAAGTCTGAAATTCTAATACTTATAAAAGATTTATTTTTAAAAAATGAACCTTGCTGAATTTTCAATTTTAGATTTTCTAATTGTATTGGCCACAACTGTCGATTTTCTGATGCCTCTCATTGTTCAAAATGTCGAAGGTTTTGATGTAGCTGCTATTTTTCGATTGCTGAGAATATTTCGTGCAATTAGAGCTTTGAGAGCACTTAGAGTTTTAAGAACAATAAGGTAAGTTTGATTTCATACTTATTTAATTTTTGAACAAGGCAATAAAATGCTTAACTTAGATGAGGAAGGTGGTAATGGATTTTCTGTGAGACGTAATTGGCTCTACTTTTTACCCGTAGAACGTGAATGAGCCAAATTCTTTTCCCGCAAAACGTGCAACAGCCAAAATATTTAAGCGCGAAACGTATGTATTTTATGCCACAAATTAAACATTTTACGATATTACGATATTTGAGACAATATAACGTGTGATTCAACATTTCTATTTCCGTGATTCATGATCCTGGCCCCCTTTACCACCCAATTGGATATGTAAAATTTAAAGGTACCTTGAAAGAAAAAAAAAACAAAGCAAAGACCTAGACTAATAAAATATATCATTAAATTGTTTCAAACAGAAGTATCATTAACATTAATTCCATACAAGGGAGGTGTAGGGTGACATTAATTCAACTGTTGAGCCTTGTGGTTAACGTAAGTTGTCAAATTTTTTGATGAAATGAAATGAAACATAAATATTTTAATGATAGGCAATTTTAACAACACTTTTGAAAATGTAGCTGAACCTCAATACATCGATACTCGCTTAATTCAAACCTTTATTAACTCGAACTATTTTGAATGTCCCTTCAAAGATTTCATATAGTACTACCATTTGATTCTATATTTGGCATGATATACCAGCCTTGGGTAAAAAAATTTTGCAATAAAATAATTCGCATTTGAAGAAAAATTCTAAAATTTGCCAAATTTTCTCAAATTTTGCTGTGCCAGGGTTGTTTTCCAGCGAAGTACACCACGTCAAAACTTCTTCATGCAGCCAAATTCCAGTTTTTTGATATCACAAAAATATTCCAATTTAATTTATAAATTATTACTTTTTTTTTTAGATTTTTGAAACATCTTCAAGTGGTATTGACTACAGTTCTCAGATCATTCAAAGCACTCAGTACAATAATCATGCTACAGTTGCTTTTTCTGTGTATCTTTCAACATGGTTGAATGTCCTAGTTTTTTGTCAAATTATAGATGTTTGAATTATTTATCTGGCGTAAAAGGAGGATAATAGACGTTCAAAAATATTGTTGCCCCCAGAACAGTTTTCCACTCAATTATCAGGATGAATGTTTTCTTATGAAAACAGCATTTATAAGAGCCACCAGGCTGAAATTTGAGAAAAAAAATTTAAGTAAAATTTAAAAAACAAAAACTAAGTTAACTAAAATTCATAATTTTCTACATGGATCATAAAATATAATTATAAATTAAAGAGAATGTTCGTAAATTTTAGCATGAAGTACAGTACTTTGTTGTCGGTATGAAAAGATTCAAGATTGTAAGACTCATCATTTTTATATATGATAAGATTCATCGCTCTAATATGTTTCACATTAACAGAAACAACTACTTTTAAATTATATTACATTATCTAAAATTCTGCATTTTTGTTAAAGAGATATGACTTCCATGATGCCGTCTTTGGTATAAATGTGGAAGGTATTATGACGTTATTAATATATGAAAACATTCATCTGCATTGTTTTCATAGATTAATACACATAAAGATAAGTTTTAAGTTACACGTTTCTAACGTGTAATCATAAATAATCCAATTAAAAAAATACAGTTCTTTTTCAAAATTCTTTGACATAAAAAAGATATGTTTGGAGTAGTTGGACGTGGCCTTTTCAATTCAGTTGCTCCAAAAAGATTTGGAAGTCTTGTGAGATCTTTTGCTACTTTATTCCAATTAATTACATTGGATGATTGGTATGAAGTTTACACAGAAGTTATTACCAAAGATCCAAGTAAGTTTTGTTACCTTCCTATCACAGTGCACATTTTTTTAAATACGAGGAATTCGAGGCTGAAATTTGGAAACATTTGTATTTCAGAAAGTGTTTACAAAGTAGAAATGAGGCAAACATGCCCTGAAACTCCATTTAAAGGTGCTTTTGATAAGTTTGGGGGTAATTAAAAAAGTAATAAAAGGAAATGAATGAGGAACCCCCAGTCAAGTTAAGGTTTTTGTACTTGACGTAAATAATATCAGAGATACTAACAAATTTGACCTAAATTTCAGCTTGGCATTTCTCACAAAGGTTGCTCGTATAAAGAAATGGTGTATTTTAAATTCTTTTTAGCACAAACATAATTTGGTATGTGAAGATTGACGTTGTTTAGTTTTGATTGGCGTAAGATCGAATTTCGAATGAATTGTGTTTCCCTCAAATTTATTATAAAGAAATAACTGTATACTATCTTAAATTAAATATCTATTATCATATGTTATATCATTTAGCCATATAAGATACTATACTACTATCAAATAGCATTGCGGCTAAAACATTTGTTAAAAACATTTATCAAATACAATTGCGGCTACAAGCAACTACACGTTTTTTTTATAAGAAAAAACATTTATTTAAAACGCCAGGCTGAGATTTTGTCAAATTATTTTTTGTATCTCAGAAATTATTTATATTATCAAAAGTACGAAAAAAGTATGCAATCATTGAGCAAGTGACCTGAAACACATTTTAAAGATGTTTTTGAGAAGGGTGGGGGGGGGGGGGAGTGATAGCAAGTTTTTAAAAATCATTCCAGAAATAAGAGCTGAATCAGTCTGGAATCTAGGCTGAAACTAAACTTGCCCCAAGTCTATTTTGTGCCAAATCACAAATATTTATTTCGTACTCAATATATCGAGGCAATGCCATATCGAGGTAATGCTATGAAAGTTGGGGCGAAAAGGGGCGAAATAGACTTGGGGCAAGTCGTCTAGGCAAAAACTGAAGCTAAGTGCTCTTATAGAAAAATTTACAACATAGATTAGTCCATTGTTAACATTTGAACACCTTACGTTGTTTTAGAATGTGAGCTTAAAAATAAAAAATAAAAACTTTTTTGTTTTTATGCTTTTTCTTTAGGCCAAAGCTACATTGTGATTTACATCATCTTGTACATAATTTTGGAAAATTTTATTTTCATGAAGTGAGTAATTTTTGTTTTGATTTTACTGGATTTAATTTGACCCCTGCAGGGTATTAATCTTAATGAAGACGTTTAAAGTATACCAAATTTACAAGATTTTCACAAAATCACAAAAATTTGTTGTGATATTGAATATTGTAGTAGCAGGATAATTGGATGAAATTTAGCCTATTTCTGAGTCACCAAGTTTCTATGAACGTTATCATATTCGCTCATTCCCATCATTTGATGTTGTTACAAATTTCAGAATTATCGTTGTGAAATGATGAAGGCTCCAATGTACCCATCAATCACAGGCCAGCACAGCAAGTACGAACTCAAGTCGGAACTACGAAGTCATTGTAAAGTATAGGTTAAAAAGTAGGGGTTTAAAAGCAGTAATTTAAATTACGTCATTATTTTTTTACTTGATCAAATAGCAATAATTAAAAAAATTACTTTATTCCTTTTACGGCTGCTTAAAAATATATTTTCAAGGCTGGCAACACAATCGAATTTTTTTTAACTTTCATACGTGAGAATATTAGTTTGCATTACCTAAGGTGTGCGACTAGGATATTGAGAGGGAGGTGGTCCCGTATTAAGTGAAAGGAATGAAAGGCACTGTCTCCTCCTTTGTTTGTTTAGTAAAAAATAAAAATTAAATTAAAATTGCTTCAAAAATTATGGTGAAAGCCTTAAAAATTTTGTAAAATGTGCATGAGCCCCAGGACACCCCCCTTCAGTTGCACACGTGAATTACTCCTGCATCTGGTATCGATTTCAGAGTTGGATGAGATACAAATGTTTTTATATATTAATAGTTTGTTTGTTGCTGTTTTGGTTGACAATTTTCAAAGAGCATTTACTGTAGTAGAAGGTGGAAGAAGAAGGAAAGATAATGACCAGGGAAAAAATCAAAAAACACTTTTCAGGGTATGTTATTGGTTATTCTTATAATTGCGGAGGATGTTTGTAAAACACTTTATTGCCTAACGAACTGTTATTTAACATCCGTTACTTGGTGGAGATCCGGGGGGGTACACCCTAGTATTTGGATACGGGTATGTGCCGCCGATAACGATAGGTTTAAAGGCAATAAATTCCTAAACATTGGTATGATTTCTATCAAAAATGCTTTAATGCTGGGTTAGATATTAAAACGGTCCTGTTCTTAATTAACTCAATGTTGTGTAGTTTGAAATGGAACACAAAATTCATGTTGGGAAGACACGAAAATTCGAACTTTAAAGATTGTTAGGTTTATAAAATCTCAGCGGAACACTCCCGTCCGACAGTGGATAGTGTACCTCCGCCCGGGGGTACAGATACACATTATTTTTTCATATGATAAGAAAGTTCAGCTTTATTTTGATGGCCTCGACCCATAATGCTCTACATCAATTCTTTTATTCATACTGATCAAAAAAGCATGTTAAAATTTGTAGCGGGTTGTCAGGAACAT
>JAYJMH010054748.1:0-13046 GCA_036873815.1 Phacellophora camtschatica | reverse complement strand
CCAGGAGTAAAGATTACAAGCTAGCTGCAACATCTATTGTCTTCCTCCTGTCACCATGCGTCGCTAAATGTGGAAAAGGTAAAGGTCGTTTAATATTAGTAATGATAATAATGTGTTTACTGACATTGGTAAGCCAGGAGTAAAGATTACAAGCTAGCTGCAACATCTATTGTCTTCCTCCTGTCACCATGCGTCGCTAAATGTGGAAAAAGGTCGTTTAAGATTAGTAATGATAATAATGTGTTTACTTTTTTGCAGTATGATCAGAGAGGTTGAGATCCAAAACTAGTACGAATACGAGTACAAGGTTGGAAAATGCACTCCAAAAGGCGATTTAGCAACATTAATAGCTTTATTCGTAAGCCTTATGTTCTATTTTTGCAATGTCAAAGGCTCTTGGTATATTAGGCCTTCTCGCTGTTGCTATAATTAAGCCAATTTCCTCTTCTTCTTCTCGGAGTCTTAAGCTTGTTTTTCCCAAATACGATAAAAAATAATAAATTGCACGATGCAGAGTTCTAAAGCACAACTTTCTGATGCCCCATAAAAACAAAATTTTCACAAGTTAAATTTATTTCAATTGTTTTCCATGTCGTACTCGAACTCCTTCTGGATCTAAACCTACTTCCCAATCATGACATCAAGCACAAAGATCTTGTCGTTTCCATTAATATTTGGCTACATTCCCGTTTTCCGATATTTCGTTGGCGGTGGCCTAGGTATTTGGAATATAATCTGTCTGGGCTTTGCTTTCACCAAAGTTTCTCAACACTTTGAGTGGATAAAAGTCGCCTGTCTTCCGAAAGCGTAACCATTCGAAGGCTAAAAATGTCGAGAATATCTTTGCAATGATGGCCAAATTGAGAAGTCTTTAAAAACAAACGAAGTGATTAATAAAAAATTGCAACGCCAAAAATTGAGATAAACCATTCTTCTTCAGAATGCGACACTTGAAATCCAGCGCGTGCAAGTCTGTGGTAGCCCTGCCGGTTTTTAGCAGCCCTGCTCGTTGGCTGCAGCTTTGCACAAGAGTAACAGCGTTTCCTATGTTTTGGCTGATTCGTAATGGCGGCGCTCCAGCCAATCAGAAGATTTTCCGGCTGTGCTTATCATAAGAGGAAATACGGTGTTTATTGAAGGAAATACCGTTGTTAGAATAGTTCAGTTAAAGTTGAATAAATGAGTTTCTCATATAAAATTGTTTTCTTAAAAGCCAAACTTTACTGTAATTGATTCAATTAGCAAAATTAATCAACTTCCGTATTTCCTTCAAGAAATACTGTATTTTTTCTAATACTGTTATCGAATTTTTCGTCGTCAAGTTTGCATTCAAGGAGCCATGTTTGAGCATCTACATTTTAACTAGACTTGCACAAGTCTTGGATGTTAGTCTTAGACTTAGTCTTAGACTTGCACAAGTCTTGGCTTTTGCAAGTCTATATTTTAACGTTTTTAATAAACGCTGATTTTGCGACGTGGCGTTTCAGGAGGGAAGCGTTTATTGCCATTGCGTCAAACGGGCAGGCTTTTTATAAAAGCGTTTTTTAAGACAAGACGTTCATTAGAGGAAATATCTAATTAATCTGCAAGAGGGTGCACCGGAGCTTTCTTTTCTTTATAGAAGCGAAATACTGCTTTATCAATTTTAAAGAAATGAAAGAAAAGTTGAATGGGGTTTGGAGTAACTGTAATATCTGTCAACTGGAAGCGTCTTCACAATGAAATTAATGGATTTGAATGGGTTGAATTTTGGAGAAAAAATGTTGTAAAGATTCCTGAAGCAACATTTTGTTTATTAAGGGCCTGTTTACGTGAGGTGAGCCAGACCACCTAAGCAGGCTGGCTCGCTTAAGTGAGATTGCGAAACCTTTTACATGTAGAAAATTAATCTCACCACACGGGCTGGTTTTCGTTAATGAAGTGCAACAAATCTTCAATTGTCAATTCATTGTGTAAAATAATCCTTTCTATTGTAAACAGCAATGGATATTATACATGGCGCGAAAACTTTCTTTTATTGCATTAGCGCACGCGCATTGATGACAATTCCAGCCCACTTGATTGCGTTTACATGAAAAATTTTCATCCCACCTTTTTCCGGATCTCGCCTGCTTTTCTCACGGATCTCACCTAGGTGAGCTGGTCCACCTCTCAAGTAAACGCAAAGATAAAATTTACAAATAACCTCACAGATCTCACTTAGGTGGGCTGGCCCACCTTATGTAAACAGGCCCTAGCACAGTATTTTCAGTCAAATATAAAAATTCATATGCTATTTTTTAGAATATTATGGAAGGAAATGTGTTGGATATTCAGTCTTAAATTCTTTGTGTGATTTTCTGCATGTTGTGACATTCTTTCAGGTCACCGAGTACTGATTTTGCACTGTGAAGACCAAGACAAGAAACATGTGGCTGGAACTCATTGTGTTAAGTATGGTGCAAAACTACCAGAGCAACGCGTATGTGACTCAAATAAATTATGCAGTACAAATGGAAGTAAGTATGAAATGTTACAGAATAACAGGGAGGGGCAGATTTTGTGACAATGGTGAAATCGACACGCTAATTTCAAAGTGATTAGGGTTCATGGTTTCTAAGTTTAAATTTACGACGGGGTATCGTTTTTGTAACTTCTTGACGAGCTTTCACCACGAGGTGTACCTTTTGAAGCCATATACGATCAAAGCATATTACACTTTAAAAGACTGGGGTTATTTATACATTTTCTTCTACAAGGGTTTTCTTCGTAAAAAGAGTTGAACCTTCATTATGCTTATTTTACATTTCAATTCATACTTGTAAAATCTTTAAAAGTAATCAAAAATCAAAGTAATCAAAAATCAAAATAATTTTTTCTGAAATTACATCTTGTTGAAAAACTTAAACTTACGACCAGCTGTGGTCGTAAGCGAAGGGATATTGACACTAGCCTTTTAAAATCTCGAAATTCTTTCTGCTGGATAGGGAGTCTATGAAGGCGTTTGTGGCTGCAAAAGTTATCATTGCGAATAAATAATGTCAGGGTAATGAAAGCAAAGCTTATCTGGCTTAACATAATTCCTAAATCAATAATTTTGGCACTGGATGTCTCTCTCTGTTTAACATTTATGTATGCCATTCTTTTCGAAGCAACCATGAGTTTCCTCCCGATATCAAGACTCACTCGTATTGTATTGTGCTTATTTTACTCTTTTTTTCAACATATATATGCGAAGGTAGCGTGTCCTTGGTGGAGCAAAAAACCATCGCTGTTTGAGTCGCTATAGTTTAAGAACTATGTCATGTTTTCATTGTTGAAGTTTCATTTTGTTGTTAAAGAGCTGCAGCTTGATTTGATTTGGAAACGGCATCCTGTCAGCACCTCGCACAGGCATTATTTCCTAACGCTTTCAAAATCAAGCAAGATTTTAACCCAAACAAGAATAAAATTTTACCAATTTGCTCTAAAATAATGATATTGATAAACAAATTGATAATAAAATCTTGCTGTCACGAAACTATGTTGCTTGCATCGTGAAGATGGGGTGATAATTTTCTATACCGTCCTGATGTCATGCCGTTCCCATTTTGTGCCGGTGTAATATGTGGTTTTGCATGGGTATGCGATTTTGCATGGCCATTTAAATCTCTCACAAATCTATTTATAAGAACGAAGCATCTTGCGTTTGAACCGTAGTGTCGATAATTGGCAATTTTTATATGGTTTTCAATGAGACCATGCAAAACCAAATCCCATGCAGAATCGCATGTTACACCAGCATCGGGCAGACGGAGTTCCCCTTAGCAGTATGTAATAGTTATTAAGAATACTTTTTTAATTTTATTAATTTTTTAATTTTAATTAATTAATTTATTTTTTAATTTAGAGCGTGAAGTTGACACTAAATACTATAAACTCGGGTGTTACAATGACGACCAAAATAACAGGCTCGTTGGAAAGTTGGTTGGCAACTTTAGAGATAAAATAAATTGGTGAGCATTACTTCTTGCATCTGTATTTTTCTTATATATTGCGAGTCTGCACGCAGGCTTTTGGTTTATAACTAATTAACTTATACCCAGATTTTTCTTCATTTTTCGATATTTTAAACATTATTCAAAATTCGTACTTTTAGAAAATTTATAAAACTTTTTTGTAATCGTTTCGGAAATTATTGAGCAAGAAAAAGTTTCAGTTAATTTAAATATATGCCACTAATTATAAAATATAAGAGAAACTTGCATTTAGCCTCACAATATAAGACTAGTTTACAAGACTAACAACTTTAATAATAAAAGACAAACTGACAATATAAGACTATACAAATATAAGACAAGCTAACAATATAAAACGAACTAATTATAAGATGAAATGACTCTCTAAAATCTTTTGAAAAATTATAAACGCCCTGGGCGTTTATTAGAAAAAACATGGTACGTAACACCGACCATCTGTAATGTCCATTTACAAATGTACCGGGTGAATAAAAAAGATGTCCCAATATTTGCAAAGCCGCTATGGAGGAGTTCAGCTTTGATGGTTATGTTTCGGCTTGGTGAGAGTGTGAGAGGATTGAATTCAAAATTTGATAGCTTGTTTCTACATAGGGCCTGTTTACAAGGGTTACCCCAACCTTCGGTCATTTTTTGAAATTTTTTTCATTGTACTTACAAGCATGCTAGGGTAACCCTAGCACTAGGGTCATCAACTTTTTTCATCGTAAACATTTTTCCAGATCGGGTAGGAATAACTCGCCTGCCCGGAGCAACTTTAATTGTTTTCTGCGGTATAAACGATGCGAAGCATCGCTCCTTCCACGCAGTTTGTATAAGTTGCCCTGGATGCTAGAGTTACGCTTCCCATGACATTTTGCTTGTAAACACGAGATTAATCTAATCTAGTAATCACTGAGCAATACTGAGGGAATCATTTCCCGCGCTGTTACATATTTTTTAATTTACTTCAATGCCTTTTACTAATTTAATGAAATAGCGGCGGACGGTAGCATGACTAAATGATTATTGTGGGCAAACTTGTATATCAAATTCAAAACAAGAACAGAATTATAAAAACAAAAACTCATCCACAGCTGATCCACGGCAGCTTTGCAAATGTGGGGACATTCTTTGGGGGCACCGCCACCCGGTATAACAAACTATTTTGATTTCCAATTTCAGCAATTATTTCATTTTACTTCAAGGAACAACATGCTGTCAACAGTAAAACGCTGCGCAAATTTAGCATACGAAAAGAAATTAAAATTCTTTGCTGTTCAATTTTACGGAGAGTGCTGGGCAGGTGGCGAATCGATCGCACAAACGTATTACCTTCGTGGAACAACCAAGAATTGTTATATGGGAACTGGTGGAGATGGTGCCAACTTTGTGTATCACTTTGGCTCAGAAAAGAGTAAGCTTTTTAAATTCATGTATTTTGTCATTAAAGTTTAGTTAAACGCAAGATATACTGGGTGACCTAAAATTAGGGAGCGTTTAAAAATCACCAAAAATCCAGAGTCTAGAGTGTGTAACCAATGAACTTCATGTTTGTATTACCATGCACACGAAAGGCTAAATTAATCGTGCGATGTCAAATATTTCATCAACTTTCTAATAACGATGCAATTTTGCCACTTTAAAAGGAACCTGGTTTTGATGCATAGTATAAAGCTGTTGTGAGAAATCAACGATTTACGTTATTGTGTTATTGAAAGGTTATTGATGTTATGATTATCATGTGGAGATATCGCATACTTAATTAAAAACGTAAATATATTTTATTTAAATTACAAAGTTTTTGATTCAAATTATAAAGTTTACGGAGCATAGCTTAAAATTAGGTTTAAAACGAGCGATTTTTATCAATTTTCTTCTGTTACACTTTCGTTTCTCCAAGGATTACATTTTCAAACTCTTTTGCAATTGCCCCAAAAGTGAACAATGTCCACAGATTTTTTATTTTATGCATAGTTTCCCCCGAAGAGTTAATTTTTTTATCCTTTCGCAAATTCGCATTCATGCCTAAATAAAACGTGAGGTAAATGCAGACATAACATTAATTTCATCTGTGTTTCGTTTTGCAGGGGGTAATCCGATTTTCAGAGAAGGTTCTCGTATTTTATAGAAAGTCAAAGAAATGCAACGCAATAAAGACTAAATGGACTGCGTGTTAGCAAAAGCAAGAACAAAATTATTAGATAAAAGTAAAGCTCCTTCATAGCAGCTTTGAAAATGTGCGGGGACATTTTTTGTGTCGTATCTCCAGATATTTCCAAAAGCTGACATGTTTTGTTTTCTTTTCAGAAATAAAGGAAATCCTTCCTTCTTTTTCACTTGGATGTTTTGAAGCCAAAAGTGGACAGCAATCACTTCCGATAATGATAAACAATTACAAGGGTGACGTTGACTGGTATGTATTTTGGTAATACTATTGCCACCTCAAAGGATAAATTTCACACCTTCAATGCAGCCAAGCCAATCATAATAAACGAAATCATAAATCTTTGTTTATTTTGATCTGATTGAGTGCACTCAGAGGTCTGAAATCTGTTCTCTCAAATCGCAAATTGTATTCTTATGCTCGAAACCAGAATCTTTTGTTTTTACATAATTCCTCCTTGTTTATTTGTGAAACTTTTGGCCTTTTTTAGACTTACGAAGTCTAGTTCTTGTTTTGTCTGTGCAACGTCTGCGCTGGCAACCGGATGACCCTATTAAATGAAAGTTTTCAATACAAAGTAATCATTTTTCAATTTAAATGGATTTTTCAGGAGCAAGCCAAAAACGATGGCAGATGAAACGAAACTTGCTTCAGAATGCGCTATTGCAGCAGCCAGGCGAGGTTATAAAGTGTTTGGTGTAATGAGCAATGGGGAGTGCTGGTCAGGGCCTAATGCTGAATTGACATATTCGAACTCTCCCGTGTCTAATAAATGCGAAAGCAAGATTAGAGAGAATGGCGTATACGAAGCGTTCAAGTTTTTTGGGACTAAATAATGATGTCAGCAAGAAGAATCAGCCTTTTAATCGTTAGTCACTGATTTATTGTAATATGAACATGGATGTTGAAAATTGACAATTCAAAGCTTCTAATTTAAAAAAACTTTTTGAATACTTATGTCTCAAAGATTATACGTTATGTCTCAAAAAAATGTATAACAATTTTGACATATAATCTACTGCTCAAGATATCAGCCTACTGTATTTAATATTATATAGACCGTTATGCTCGACTAGGTAACTTAGAATTTGCTATCTTACTAGAGAAAACGGTGCATGGTTTGCTAAGATATTCTTCTCTAAATATTTAATTTGATATCATTCTGAACTGAAGCCAGATTCTCCATCTTAAACGGCCTTGGCCAAAGCTAGCATATGTTCAATAAGAAGACTTTGTCTTTATTCTCGGATTTTACTAAGAATAAAATTAGTTTTAAAAATAAATTTATCAATATCTGCATCACTAATTTGCATCGCTAAATGCAAGCAATTCAAATGTTTTCCAAGGTGTTTTTTTAGGCCGTTTTAGTTTCGTCATGATTGCAAATCTTGTGTTTGAAGATTAACATATCTCAGTACCCAAAGGTAGGGTACCAAATTGTGAGTTAATAAAAAAAAATATTGCTGCTCATGATATATATGGTGTATTAAAAGAATACCTTTGTCATCAGAATCTGTCAAGTGCATCTTTTTGGGACACCCGGTAGATACCAAAGCAAATCTGAATCTGGATGTTAAAAAGAATAAATTTTTGTTGATAATTTACTAACACTTCTTTATTTGGGCTTTGAAAAATTTTCTTACATTTTTATTTGCCATCATGAGACATGTCACGAGCATGTTTAGAATGGAGAGTGTCTAAGAAATTTACCCGAATTTCCAAATTTTGAATAAAATTTCCAACAGGTATTTAATACATTTATATTACATAGAGGTGGAAATTCAGTTTTCAAGTGGAGAGTCAAACACCGAAAAAGTGGTCTATATTTCCAACGGATGCCAAATGTTTCCTACAGAAATTGAAATTTTTTTTCCAACAAAAGCCTTTGAAATGACGGTTTTTCCAACGAATTGGCGAGCTCTGGGCCATGTTGCGAGCTCTTGACAAGTTTCAGGGTAGGAGTGGGACGCCCTTGCAACCCAATTATACGCTTTTTTTTATCAGAAAAGTCTTTATAAGAAGCACCAGGCTGAAATTGCAATCAAATTTGATTGGCATCTTAGAAATTAATTAAACGTTAAGTAAAAAAAATTATGCATTGATTACTTGGCCTGAAACACGTTTTATATATGTTTTTGAAAGGGTGGCGGAAACGAGTTTGTGAAGATCTGTCCAGAAACAAGAATAAATCCAAGCTGAAATTGAAACTAGCTGTTCTTATAAGAAAGAGGCGATGCCCCTGCTCGCTGTCATTACTTTTCTATTGTTTCTATGTTTTCTATTTTTTATTTAATTTTTATTATAGTAGATAAAATTTGTTTTTCAATCTTGTAACTGGGGTTTTGTTTCTTTGTACTTTGGCGAAATTTTTGTATGAGTTGTGCAACAATATATTGCCATGTACTGGAACACAAGTCGTTTATAGTAACTATTGAATACTTTTTGTATCTAATTTTTCAATATTTGTGGCATTTAATTTTATGCATTGTGGTGTTTTATTTTGCATCGCTCTAGAAAGGCTATGTGCCCAATTTCTTAACAACGTAACACCGCATGTTTTTAGGGAGTAACTGCTGTCAAAATTTCAAATTTATTATTTCTTAACAACGTAACACAGCATATTTTTACGGATTAACTGCTGTCAAAATTGCATATCTATTATTTCTTAACAACGTGACACAGCATATATTTAGGGAAACTTTTGCAACACGATCCAGGATATCAAAAAATGCTTTCAAGAGGAGAAAGATATCCAAAATTCCAGAGTATGATTTTTCTTCTTCTCCCAGAATACCTGAGTATATAATTCCAGGTTATTAATATTATTTAATACTGCCATTTTGCTATATACAAATATTATATTGAAATAAAATAAAATATTATAGGCCTATTGATATTAATTAGGGAATAGTGGTGCTCCTCAAGGGTCAGTGTTAGTCAGTGTTAGGCTTGTTGCTGTTTTGGAATATTAAATGTTGCATACATGAAGCACTTTCTTAATTCAACTCGTAAATCAACAACAAAGAAAGTACATTTTTTTGGCGTCGTTTTTCTGTAAAGTTTGCTGGACAGATCACTTGTATCATGATAGTAAAAGATATGGGATATAGCTTCAGAGCAATGTCTGTTAAACTACTTAAATATCAACTACTAACAAGGGGGTTTTCACGAAGAGTCTCTCAAGGTAAACCAGCCATCTGTCGTTGCACTGTTGTTGTTTCAAATCGTCGATGGCCTAACCATCAAGTTCAACGATTTGCATCTTCTCATCCCTCATCAGAGTCAAATACAAAACCTGGACCAATAACGAGTAATAATTTTGGTGTCTGCTGTTTTGATGGGAAATTGAAAAACAACGAAGATCGTTACGATTTTTCTGAGCTTCTTCCTGGAGTCAGTTACTTTGCGGTCTTTGATGGGCATCGAGGAGATTTTGCTGCAGAATTTTTGAAAAGAAAACTTTCTTTTATTTTGGCCCAAGACCTACGCGCTGACATAAGCACTGTAATGAAAGACGGGGGTTATAGATTGGTGTCGGATGCTTTTGAAAAATGTGAGAGTTTGCTAGAAATTGAAATTCTTGCAAGTGATTTTGATAAGAAAACTAAAGGTGAGAAACTGAAGATAACCTGACTTATTTTACTAGAACTAGTTTAGAACTTACTTTATTTACTTAAAGTTGATGTTGTTTATTTTCTTAAATGTGTGTGTATTTTCATTTATTAACAGTCAAGTCTGGTTATGATCACACCAAATATTTGCAAGACAATTGTCTTTACAAGAGTTTGTTTGACCAGAGGTAAATTTGGGAACAGTGGTGATGTGATATAATCAAAGTATGACTATAAGCAGAGTGACTGCAAGTCGACTGTTCTAAACATTGAAATTATTTTTCAGATCACATTGGTACAACAGCTATGGTTGCACTTCTCATAGAACAACAGTCAAAATTAATAATTGCACACACTGGAGACAGCAGAGCTCTTCTTAGTAGGTCTGGAAATCCAATCTGCCTTGTTGATGACCATTCACCAAATAATGAAGAAGAGGCAGATAGAGTGGAAGAAGCAGGAGGCTGGATTGACTGGGACACAAAGCTTGTGCCATATGTAAATGGTATTTTATCAATGACCAGATCATTTGGCAACATTTCACTGAAAGCTGCTGGTGTTACACATGTACCGTGTGTGAAACGCTTTGAGTTAGATGTGGAAAATGATGAGTTCTTGGTTCTTTGCACTGATGGAGTGTCAAATTGGATGACAGACAATGAGATTGTGTCGATAGTTTCACAACATGACCGTCCATATGATGCTGCAGAAGCTCTGACTTCATGTGCAAAGCAGTATGGATCAACTGATGATACCACAGCATTTGTTGTTGGGCTTAATTCTTGGGACAAAAAGAAAGGCCAAGACTCTCAAATGAAATTTTTGAGAGCAAATACAATGAAACGTGATTAAAAATTTACCACTGTCAATTGGTGGAATTTAGATATTTTTTTTTCTTATTTTAGATAACCTGGGTGTAAATATGCATTATGAGAAAATTGTGTGGAAAACTATTTGTCTTGACATAGGCTCTTGATGTATAATATACTGATTAGTTTTCATGTAATTTGCCAAAAAATGACAGTAAATCTGATGGATGCTTTCATATATGTTAAAAATTCCATCTTCTCAAAAAAAACGTTTTTTACATGTATATGTACTGTAGTGCTTTGAATTAACACTCCTTCTTCCAAGAACTGCCCCCCCCCAACCCAAAAAAAAAAAATAAAAAAAAATAGAAATTTAATAAATGCCCCCTTCTTTAAATGCCTCCTCAAGTCAATGTCCCCATCCACTCCAGAGTACTTTTTTTAGTTTATCTCTTTGTCCTCCTTCCTCCCCCATTAAAAGTCGGAACTAAGAACTAATAAGGAACACCCTTCCGGATCAATTGTAACGTTTTACAAGGATTGAGAGGATTAATTGTAAGTTCGATTATATAATGCATATAATTAACATCCTGATAAGCCCAACAATTTTTATAGACACCCCTCTGCTAAACGCCTCTTCGAATAAACGCCTCCATAGAGTTTGTAAATTTTTTATTTTAAAATGTGAATTTTATTTTGCAAGGAATTTGGTTTCATCCATGAATTGTTTAATATTGTGATCGTTTATGATATACACTGCTTTAGTTTATGACTTTTTTCAAATTTTAGAAGATTAATTTTCAACAAAATAAATGTACCGGACGAATAAAGTGTCCCAAAAAACCTTACATTGGTTTTGCACCTTTATTATTCCAAAAGCATGAGTTGAAAGCTCTATGTGATTACCTCCAATAGAAAACCTAATAACTAAACAAACAATTAGAGACTTCGTTAAGAAAACATGCAAGTGGGTCACCTTTTTATCACACAAGCTCTTTGAGATGTTCGAATTGCCACAAATATTTATTCCAAATGCAAGTGGGCCATCAGCGGACAACAAATAGTTTGGACAAAAAACATACCAGTTGAACTGGTATGTCACTGTGCTAACTAACACCGTACTGTCTAAAAAAACACTTGTATTTGGAATAAATATTTGTGGCAATTCGAACATCTCAAAGAGCTTGTGTGATAAAACGTCGGCTCCCGTAAGTGACTGTTCAATGAAATCCCCATTCACTTGTTCATTGGCTTGTTTGGAACAAAACTTCCCCCGATATGACAGTTTTACCGTCACCTCGAAATACATAAATGGCGAACCCTTTTGTGAGATTTAGACGAACAGCATCTCTCTCAAAATTATTCAACTGATTAGTTCAATGGACATTAGTCTTTGAAGTTAATTTGTATGAAAATCCTTAAAAAAATGCTCTACTCTCCAAGAAGATAGAAGTGCCTTTTGCTCCGGCGTTTGTTATTTCTTGAAGAGACATTCAAGTATTCGTCGAGAAGCCAAATGTTATCATTTTTGTCATTGGAGTGCTGTCACAACTTAATTCACTCAAAGTGAGTATGTTTTGTTCATTTGTTTAAACCTAGTCTTTGTACCTTTTGAAACTCTAGCAAGTATACATCAGGAGCACTGGAGAATAAGTGAGTTTTTTGGTTAAAATTATTTTTAAAATGAATTTTGAAGTTTTCTCGACTTGTAGATATTTGTAGTAATGCATTTTAGTAATCCATTCAGGGGACACCACTCTAGCTACAGTATTAGTTTATTTGCATGTAAAATTGTAGCATTACAGCATTTTCTCGCATGTTCATCAACACTGTGAAGTAATTGGCCATTCTTTTTCAAATAAACAAATCAACAAGTAAATAGGATACAGAATTTTCCTGTAAGGTTATGTAAAGGACCAGGTTACAAACTTTTAGGATGCCATCCAGTCGCAATGTTATCAATTTCTTCTTGAAGATTAATATTCCAAAGGATACTTTCCTGGCCCTCGTTGCTCTCTTTTTTATTGGCGACAAACTTCCAAAGAAGAATCAACAATACAAATGGAAATCCAAGCGGAATGAGTAGGAAAATGTAAGCAAATGTTAAGGAAACTCCATTGGCAACGTCTAAAGAAAGACATCTTACGCTGTAATCTGCACGAAGATATGAAAGTTCATGCAAGCAATCTTGATTTGGCTTGGATACACAGAATTTGTGACAGCTGATTGGCAAAATTTTTACGATTATTCTCGATGTTATAGGGTATGTTGCAAATATAAACAGTGCAACAGCTCTCAGGCACTTTCTTGCACAACTGTTGTTTTTCTCATTAATTATTCGGCTTCTTGTATACTTCCAGAAAAGAAATGCAGATTTGAAAATGAAAACAAGAAAAATTGCAAACGGAATAGCTGCAGTTGCAACGAGAACAAACCAGAATTCACGCACAGCGTCAAAATCTGTCCAATCACTTTTTATGCAACG
>JAYJMH010054737.1:0-13046 GCA_036873815.1 Phacellophora camtschatica | reverse complement strand
GATGACATCGAAACGTCGCTCATTATTATCGTTAATATTTATAATTAAATGTTACAAAAATAATATTCTTATTCGAGACATATTTCTACATTTTTAATGATTCAATGAAAATATTCCTGAATTTTCTTAATTTGATAAACTTTAGCTTAAAAATCCCTATTCCTTTCAATGGCGTTTCGTTCCACAATAATGTTATAAACGAATATTCTAAAATACAGTATTGTCACAATAATTTGATGTATTTACACAAATGCAGAAGTTTAAACTATATATATTTATATAAATATTGGATGAAGTATCATAATGCACTGTACAAAAGATCAAAGGTTACCTGGAGATGGAAAGCTTGGTGCATCGAGTCCAACAGTTGGACTTGGAACTGCCAAAAACAAAATATAAATTATGAAATAATTGCTACTCAGCAAATTTAAACAAAAAACATTAAATTATTAAATTGAAAAAAGTACAAAAATTGCACAATTTAAATGATATTTACTAAAAATAGTTCTTCCTCCATGATCGTGTTAATAATAGCTTTAAAATATTATGGTCATAACCTTAATTGAAAAAATAAACTAAGAATTAAAAATAATTTTAAAATATGCTTGCCAACCTTGTGTCTGAACACTCATGTCTGTAACAACCGCACTTCCTAAAATTAACGAAAATGAATATAAATATGTCAAGATACCTTTTAACAAATAAGCCTGTTTATACACTCCCCTGCCAAAATTTTGAAAAGATCGAGTAAAGTGAGCTCCCAAAGGCCTACAGCAGGGGCGGCGGACCGCTTCAAACGTGGGGGGGTTGGAAGAATGATCTAGCCCTGTCTGAAGCAGAAGTGTGCACACACAATGGGAAACCATGGGTCTTTAGCCAATACACTAGGCTAAATGCAAAATGCAACTACTTCGAAAATATTTTATCACCAATTTTCATTAAATGGGAATGTAGCCCTTCAACACAAGTGATGATTTTCAAGAGGCCCTCCCATAAAAATTAACTGAAACAATTTGAAATCTGTTTACAACATTAAATTTTAAAAATCTACAATCAAAAGAAAAGAGTTTTTTTAACCAAGAACATACTGTAAACACAACTTACCATCCAATCCAAACAAACCTATGAAATTATGTCCTTTCTGTACATTTCAAGTGTTACAAACGTAGAAAATAGAACAAACAATGAAAATAATGCAGGTTAACACTACACCCTTCTATAAAAGATACCTGGAGAAGAGAATCTTGGAGCATCCATTCCAATAGTTGGGCTTGGCACTGCAAAGAAAGACAACTGATAAATGATTTCCAACGATATACATGGCAAAAATACTAACTTTAGATTTAGATAAAATAAAATCAACAAGCTGTGTATAAAATTTCAAAAACATTTACGTGAAAATAACAACAGAAGGCAAGATAATATCACACCAACCTTGCGTTTGAACACTTATGTCTGCAACTGCTGTGCTTCCTAAAATTTTGAAACGCTGTATCAATAAATGTTTTAAAAATATGAATAAAATATTTCAATAAATTGTATTTTAATTTAAAACGAACCAACGGATACAAGAACATCCCATCTAAAAATAATTTACAATTCAGTTCACTATAGCATGCAACTACGCATATTTCCAAACGTTAACCTCGTTCCCAGAGCTATTTTATTGACAAGAAATACCCCTGGTACCTACCTCAAACTTTTTGGTGATTTTATGTTAATTTTTTTAATTTATGCGACATCAATTACATTTGTCGTCATTCGAATTCCGCTTTCTTTATTAATTCTCATTATTCGAATTCCGCTTTGTTGTTTTGAGTCTCTTGGGATTCAATCGAATGTTGACTCTTAAGACCTGCAGAAAAGTGAGATAGATACCAGGGGTATTTCTTGAAAAATCCATGGGCACGAGTTTTGTAAGCCCCAATAGAAAGCAACACAAAATGTCATATTTTTATGGATTGCATGTGGACGGAGCTTTTTATTTATTTCATAGGTAAAACAAATAAATTATTGTGATAAATGTTTTTCTTGAAATATCCCAGGGCATGAGGTTCCCACTAACTGATCTATATGATTGGGTAGTTATTTATAGATTACCCAGACCCCTTGCTGCAGCAACTTTTATATCCGTTGATTCTCTTTTGTTCCAAAAAATAAGCTTCAAACTCTCAGCAAAAATATTTAAATATTTATCCTCAATAAAGTAGTAAAGAATAAAATTATGTATAGCTCCTAAAAAGTATTAAAACGATAAATTTATTGTTGGTAAAATTATAAATATTTTAAATATATTTAAAAAAATTAAACAAACTTGAATCAGCATTATATACATACGTTGCGATCCCCTTTCATGAAACATGGCTAAAAAATAAAATTTGGCATTTGAGAATCATAACTAAACATCAAAACATGATGATTTAGCTCCTCTGCTAGCCTGGCCTTTCTTTCCATTTCGAACTAGCAGCGCTTCCTGAAAGATTCAATATCACCGAAGAAAAGAAATAGCATGCATCGGCCAAAGCAGATTTTGTTTTTAAAAAGCTAATTATGAAAAACAAAAATAATAATGGGTTGTGGAAATGTCAGTAAAACTTCAAAGAAGGCTCAAAAATCGATTCTTGTTACCAACGTGATTTGTTTGAACTGTTTTAATAGTCTGCGTGATTTGAAGAAGGAGAGTTTTGAGGTACTGAGTCTTGTGCTTGCTACAAGTCCCTCTAAAAAGGGGGAGGCGAGAAAGGGGAAAAGAGACTTGTGGCTGGTCCAGTTTGTGAATTCTCCAGTATGACCTTAGGGGTTTCAAGTTCCCATACGACACGGCGTGGCAATATTGCTGAGGGGTTTGGGGTACTGATGTGGATGTGGTGTGGTACTGAAGTGCGTATGCACAAAGGCTATGGGGTTGGTGTGTGGAATACTAGAAAGCTTAAAATTAATATACGAAAAATATTTGATGAAAATTTGAGCTGCCTTTTGTTGGCTTCAAACAATTTAGCTAAAAAAGAACTTTCAAAAACTGTTTTCTCATTCAATAACGAATGTGTATTTCATTACAAAATAAAAAAAACAATACCAATGAACATCTTGTCACAGAGTATAACCCTTTTATCTCAATTATAAAAAGCAATAAAAATATGTGTCTGCAAAGCTAAATGTAGAAAGTTTTTTGCTGTTTTGAAAAATTATTTTTAGCAACATGCAATTACGAAATAAATTGCTCACAACTATGGAGTGAGAAGGTAAATTAAAGACAAACAAATTTTATCTTAAGTTAGCCTTATGTTTGTATGAGAATTTTCTTCAACAATATTAAAAACAGATGATCTTTTTCACAATTTGGAGATTAAAAAAGCTTAACGAAAAATATTTAAAAAAAAACAGTATCTTAATACTTCAAAACAACAAACAACAACAAATATCCTAATTTCACTGTTTTTAAACATGCCTAAAAGTGGGAATCTCCTTACAGAAATCCAAAAACATCATAAACATTTCTATTTCCTTTTATTTTTAACTTAAAAAATCTCTGCAAAACATCCCTTTAGTCATCCATTTAAAACATAAAAGTTTTATTTTACCTTCATTTTGTGAAACTTCAGCACTTTCTGAGCTTTCCCCAGCACTGTCATCGTCATACTCTGTAATGCTTAAACTGCCCAAAGCATAAGCTGCAAATAAATCTGACACAAAATAGCAAAAATCCTCATCTAAATCTTAGTTCATGGTCATTTTTTTTTCATTAATATATAATTTTAAGTCCTAAATAAAAATTTCAATGACTTTTATCCACCAGAACATAAGTAATGCAATAATGCAGTCAACCTTGACTCAGTCAAATATTTTGGAAATTGCGTATTATAATCAACTTGGGCAAACTTCGAGTGACAAACTTTGAGAAAAGTTTAATAGAGAGATTGGGACTTCATCAAGATAAATTGGACATCTGTGATTATTTGTCTTTGCAGTGTCGACTAAAGGGCAATCAAATTGTAATTTCAGAAATTGTATTACCTGTAGGATTGGATATGCTCTCACTTGGAGTCGCTTTTGTTCTTGCGAGATCTAAACATGACAAACAAATTCCATGTTAAAAATATTTTTAAATGAAGAAATTTGTATACACAAACAAAGATGTGCCACATAAAATATTAAACTTCAGATTACAAATCTAATGAAAATTTCAGATGTAAAATTTTGATAAAAAAAAACACAGAAATCAGTTTGTTGTTATCAGAAGCTAATCTAGAATGGATAATAAAGGCATCTCCTTCCCCCCACTAGCCTGGGATTCACCTTGGGTAAGTGATGGAATGCTGCTGCCCCAACAGTGCTGCCATTTTAAAATTTTCACATATTTTCTCAAATAAATGCCCAAAGCGCTTATATTTTTTTTTAGATTTTAGAGGGAGCGTTTATTGGAGAGGGGTGTTTAATAAAGAGGGGTGTTTATTAATTCTCAAAAAAGAAGTACTTAGAATGCATTGAAGCATATCAATCTTGTCTGATCTTTACCATTTATAAGCATGCCTTTTTCTGAGGTTCATTGTTTTAGGAAATACAATATTCCAATATTCCAATAAATGCCCCCTCAGAGGTGATTTTAGAGGGGGCGTTTATTGGAACAGGGGCGATTAAAAGAGAGGGGCGTTTATAACACCTTCACTTACAACTTTGAAAAAGTAAGAAAAAAATTTAATATGTATAATACAATCTACCTTCGCCATTTTCCACTGGAAGAAAAGCGGGTCTTTTCGCAGGAAAAGCAAAATTAGGAACAGGAACATCAATAGCGCAAGCACCATTTTCTATTAAATCTTTGTCAAAAGAATCATTGGGTTGGCTTTGGTCTGTCTGAATTTCTGTAATAATATTGAAAATTTATATTATTTATTGTTTTCTGTCCAGCCTCAACAAAAATGTTTAAAATTCTTTAAATGTGCAGTCAAAAACAGCATATATCAACTACTACTAAGTGTCCCAAAAAATTGTGGAACGTTTGCCGATTTATTGTCCTATCTATATCTATCCATCTGTTTATTGTTTTCTTTCCACATCTGATGCGGGTTTGGCTTTTCAATCCTTTGGCAGATCTTTGTGCGCTTCTTTACTCAGTTGGTGTCCTCCATCAATGTGGCCAAGCCAGCGCAATCTTCTGGACCTGCTAGTACCCAGTTGATCTCCAACTTCACGAGATCGACGATGTCCCTTCAAAAAGATGCCACAAATCTATCTCACAATGCGCATGTCATTCCTCTCCAATCTGTTGGTTTCTTCAGGGTTCAGCCGCTACGTCTCACTTGCATTCAGCATAATACTTCTGACACAAGCATCATAAAGTTCACCACAGGATTTGAAGGGCAGTGCTTTGCATGTCAGTATATGCAAACGTCTTTTGAAGCTTTTCCATGCACATTTCACCTAAGTGATTTTGCTCTTTGTTCCTAGGAACTCTGTAGAAGATCTATTCGAAATAAATGAACAAAAAATACACATTCATGTTATTCGGGAGGTGTTTTTCCTGTAGTTGACTGAGGATGAAATTGCATCTGTGGTAACCTCTTCTGGCATAAAGCCAAACTGCATTTCATCTGTGCTGATTCGTTCTCGTATCAACAGCTCAATCACTTGTCTCAGCAACTTTATCACCTGGTCAAGTCCACAGTAATTACCACGGTAATCACCACACACCTTTATCCCCTGATTGAGTCCACAGTAATTACCACATTCCGTGGAGTCTCATTTTCATTTGTATCTGTTGATATTATACCTGTCCTCCAACTCGGTAGCAATTCTGTCTTCACAAATAATAGCATTCACAAGTTTGGTGACAACCGGAATACATATCTTCGAGTTCTTCAGCGTCTCTGCAACTATCTGTGAAGGTTCCACAGCTTTATAACAGGTTTTGATCTTCCTGATGCAATCCTCAACAATTGTCTCTGTAATCATAGTCATAAGCAAAAGTTTACAGAATAAGTTTCTCTTAAGAGTATGCTGTAATCTAGATAGGTGGTCTAGCGGCTTGAGGTTCAGATGATAGGTTCTCTTTGTTCCAGGGAAACTTTATAATTAGGAGTCTCTTGTAGTGTTCTTTAGGTAGGTAGGTAGGTATTATTTCGCCATTAAGTTTTTAAATATTATACTATTACACTACAGAACTAAAATATTTACACAGTTGTTTTGGGGCTGCATGCCAACCCCGCCCTAATTTTTTAGTACATTTTCCATAAAACAGCTTTTAATTCTATGTTTGAAGGAATTTATGCTGTTTGCAGTTTTAATTGCATGCTGTCTTTTTCGATGCAGTGTTAAATGCAGTTTATCATTGTTGTCTCCTACACATTTTTCTCCAACAACTACATCTTGCTTTGGCAAGTTTGAAAATCCCATTCTTTCTGTGGCGACTTTTTCCAATGCCACTGAATAATTGTTTATCTTCTCTCCTCTTTACAGCATACACAGCAGCTTTCGATGTCTTCTTTGCCTCGAGATAGGGATTTTTCCTCATCATAATTTGAGTGAGAGTATAATTAAACTTTTCCTGCACCAGAGGATTCTCAAGTCTCCATATTCATGGGGATGAAAGGATGGTTTTTTTCCTTCCAGAAGATGACCTTGAAGTTGCATACAAGTAGCTTGAATTGTAGAGTGCACTCCCCACTAGCAATTAATTTAATATCCTTTAGAAATTTTAGATCTTTCTTCCTTGTTAAAATGTAATCCATTTGGCTGACTGATGTCTCCAATTGATATACAATCAATCTGCTTTCCATCTTCCTTAACTCATTCAAACAGCATACATTGATGCCCTGACAGGAGATTGTTTCAACTTTTGATACATTTCAACTAATTTTGATAAATCTGTTTAGGGTTTCTAACAACTTCACTGCTGGCTACCATCTCATTATCTAAATATATTCTCTGGTCTGTCATAAGGATTTGGGATTGAAGCAAATGTTTACTGCCAGATGCCCTTCCTAACACAAACACGAGTCACTGCTTCAGGAGCTGAGTGCTGAGTGCACCTCCGTAGCAACAGAACTAGGACCTAGGTAAGGTGATTGGGCCAAGAAAAATTATGTGAATAACAAATGAGATTCTACTATGCTGCTAAAGGAAAAAATTAGATAAGACCATTTATTTGGATGAAAATGGTAAATCATTAAACAAAATTGGTTAAATCATTATAATCGATTTCGTCCAAATAAATTTTTCAGTCTAATTAGTGGTGTCTTTTTAAATTTTAAATTTTAAATTTTTCAGTCCTTTAGCAACCATAGTGGTGTCTCATTTATGGTAATTCACATGGTTTTTCTTGACCTAATAAATTGTGGTTTAACACCAATTTAACATCAATTTTTTTAGGGGACACATGGTATATATTCTCTGAAAAACTGTCTGCTTGATTGAAGTGCACACAGGTTGGAATATATTTGGTGCATTTTTAAAATTTTGGTGCACAAAATAAAATTGTTTGGTCTTTGGTGAGTAAACTTACAGATATTCATAACTATTTCATTAAATTTTCTTGCAATTTTGATGTTAGAATCAGTCATAAACCAGGTTTTTTATTAAAGATTTTGGTGCTCCTATAAAATCATTATAATGTTATAGAAAAGGTACCCAGCCAGGGGCAGTCCACACTTGGCTTTTGTTTTTTTTAACAGAATTGTTCCGGTAAGAGGGGCAGGGTCTAAGAAGGGTCTGTTAAGGGAGTTGTTTTTTGTTTTTACACGACACCATACTGAAAAAGGTCTGTCAAGAGGGGTAGAGGAAGGAGCTTAACAGACGACTAATTCCATTAAAAAAGTTCAATACTTAACAGCCCCTTAATAACAAACATTGCAACCTGGAAAGAATTGCACCTAGTCCAAAAATCAAAACAACACATCAATTCGACGAGGGTGGTAAGGAGGGGGGGAGGGGTTAATGTCTGGGTCAAATGGTGCTGGCGACATAAAAAACGTTGAATTTCATGTCCCATTTAAAAAATATAGATAGCTTTTTTAAGTTTCATGGAAAAAAATATGTCCAGTCAAGTTTCACAGACTATCTTTGTTTTCACGTTTCACTGATTAAAAACAAGAGCCAATCACGTCTCACGCATGGAAAAACAAGGGGAAACCCTCATTCATCAATCATTTAGGATTTAATTTTGAAAATTTATTTTTTATGATTATTCTTGCATAAAAAATTTAATACCGCAAAATTCATGATTCCGAAGAAGCTTCACAGCATCTGCTCGTTTTAGAGTTCTTAATATCTCTATTAGGGCTGAAACAGTCTTGTCACCATCGTCTTTCCACCACTCGACCAGAATTGCCATTGTGGGATTTTTCTCCCTTTCGTAGTTCATTATTTCTTGATAAGTCATACTGAAATACCCTGCAAGATCCCGCCAGTCTCCACCAACTATCATCATAGGGTTCATCAATAATGACAATTTCTTCAAAACAGTTGGATGAAGATCTTGCACTCGTCTTTTTAAAGCCATATTGATTTCTGCTATCTCTCTGCAAAACGGAGCTGATCAAGTCAGACGGAGCTGCTATTTGTCAATCCATATCCAACTTGATCAAAATCACTGCCAAAACCTTCGCTTTAAAAGTCATATGTAGAAAGTCGAATATTCCTTCGCAGCAACATTAATAATTAATAACAATTTCCAAAACTGTCATATACAAAACAAAGTGTATGTTAACATTTCCAAATTTCCAGTCTTAATGTAGATTTGAAAATTGCCAAACTTAGCTTCAAAACTCAAATAAAAACAAATGGAGAAAATGCTTGTCACGACAACCATGTCGATTTTCCTGAAGTATGACATCCATGTAATTCAATGGTGGTAGTGCAAAAACAACATTTGCTGTCCTGCAATGCATTGCTGAATGACGTAATTCTGATGATTTTTTTCAGCAGAAAAACGAAATGGCAGGCTGTTTACAAATGTGTACAATACTGTTTGGAAGGTTTTCTGTGATTTCCTGCTTGCGGAAGTGGATTTTAAAATGAAGTATTCACAGGAAATTCGTTTGGATCTAAAATAATCAATGACAAATAAAGATTAATCTAATTTGTCTCAAGAAGATATTAAGCTTTCCGTTTTTGAAGTGGCTTCTAAAATTTGTAGACGTAAATAGCTATGAAAAATACACAAGAATAACTAAACAATGATTAATTAAAGAGCAATGCAAATAGCTTTGGCAAGCATTAATTTACAGTATCCGTATACAATAAAAAAAATCTGAGCAAAAATAAAATGCAGGGAAGCAAACAGGGATGTGGATAAGGGGGTCACTAATAAAAAAAATCTTAGTATAAAAATATTGCCAACATTAGAGGCCGCTAAATGTGTTTGACCCAGGGGCCCATAAAATTCGCCGCGACCCTGGAAGCAAGGAAAGTTTAATTTCAAATGCTTTAAGAAAAGTTGATGTTTGCAAAAATTATGTGCTTTTTCTTATCTCAGAAATATGACTGTAGCTAAAACAATAATTTAAAGCTTTTCAAAGCCCCCTTTTTAATTTTTCAAACCGCTACATTTTCAAGTAAACTAACTGTTTCGAAAATCATGTAGCAAAATTAGATTTTGTCAAGAAAAAGTTAAACTGGGCTCGAATTGTTAAATATCGCTTGCTGAGGAATTTAACATCAAACAAGCTGTATACTGTGCATGACTACTTTGGCTTTTGAAAAGTTCACATTGCTTCGGCAAAAATCCTTGACTCCATTTCACGAAAAAGGATGTTGCTTAAACGCAGTGGGTCTGGAACACAGACTAAAAAGCAGAGCTGAACTGAAAAAAGTACAAAAAATGCAAGGTAAATTTCCTTCCTTTAATTTCAAAATTTTAAAATACGAAAATTATTTAATGACACGTACACTCGCCTCCGCAAAGTTTTTTTTTCCGAAATCTCATTTGCAGAGCTTTCAATTTTAACACCAGCCTCCCTTAGACAAAAGAAGGCTGACGACTTATAAAAAACTGTAAGGAATGCTAACATTTCACGTTCAAACAAATTTCATTAACCCTTTTACTGCGGGAAGCGTACAGCGTACAGCGTCATATTTTCAGGAGGTATATTTGTACAGATTTCTCTGTTAATTTATGCAATTTAAACTCAAGTTTATCTTTTGAATTAATTTAGTTTGCATGTGCTACCCCCTTGCAATATAAATTGTAGATACGCTTTTACCGTTAATTGCAAATAAATCCGGGCGTCATGTCAAAGGGTTAACGTTTTATTAAAAAAAGCAAATATTTAACACAATTACGACAAATAATAGCTTCGAATTTCGAAATTTCTGGTTTCAAATATGCTTTGAGTGACAAAGTAATGTAATTTTTTTATTCACGTGATCAATTTATTTAATTCACGTGATCAACTTATTTAATTAACGTGATCACCTTGATCAAGTCAAGAGAACCATCAAGCCATTCTCTCTTGCAAAAAGTCTAGTCAAGCTAAGAATGCATTTTTAACAAAGACAATAATTTGACACTACCTATTAAACTGAAGTTGGATTCTGTTATTTTAATTAAACTTAAGGCCAGGGGACTAAGTGGAAGGGTGAGAATTTGAGTCACTCTGATTCAAAACTCAAGCATGTTGAAATGTTCAATTCTATTTAATAAACTTGGTATTTGCAAGCGTTGTATGAAGACAATGCTATGGCCTAAAAATACCCCGTTTGAATACAATTATTTATGTACACGTTTAATATTCAAATTCGCCTCACTCACGTTTCTGCTGTTTATCTTCCTTCTTTTTGCCTTTATTTCTGTTCTGCCAAATAACATGTAAAAATGGCTGACACACAACAACACAACGAGGCAAACTCAAGGCCTGGATTGTTATGTAGCAGAACGGAAATAAAGGCAAAAAGAAGAAGGATAAATAACAAAAACATTAGTTAGGCAAATTTGAATATCAATCATGTACATTTATAATAGTATTCGAGCGGGGGATTTTAGGCCATGACATTGTCTTCTTACAGCACTTGGTATTTGGCATTCTTTTGAGTTCTTTTCAGGGGTCCTATCTTGTATCTGTATATATCGTTGCTACTAACGCTGCTTGAATAGAATTAAAACTTTTCAGTATTTCCAGAAGACTACTGTTGTTTTCTTGAAGCAAAATCTACATAGAAATAATCTGTGTTTATTATTTTCAATTCAAACTGCAAAACGTGAGGCAAAATTAATGATACAAAATAAATACATTTCTTCACGAGAAAAAATCTAAATCAACAGTAATGATAAATTGAAACGAAGAAATAAAACAAAAATTAAGAAATAAAACTTTTGTCTTTCAAAAGTTAATTTCAGGAAAGTGCTGACTGACTTTTATGTGAACTTGATGTCGTATACAGTACTGTCAAGAAGCTGATAATTAAGAAACTGAGGCTCAAAATCTTTAGGAGTTCAAATGAAAAACAATAGAGTGATTTGATAAACAACGAAGCTAAAGTCAAATATCCAGTTTCTTAACAGCATGGAGCTACACTACAACAAACCAGTAAAAAATATTTTAATTTTAGAGCAAATACAAGACATTTAAATTTTTAATTTTCCATTTATCAACATACTTAAAAAAATTGCTCAATAAAAATTGCCTCTCGTTTCATTAAAACATTGCAACGACAACTAAACAAAAAGAAATGGAAATTACATCCAGACATTTTATAAGTCCACATTTCACCCAGGGGGGGGGCAGTACCATCTGACTCGGGTAGGAGGCGTGTCTGAGGAAATCTTAAGCTGACCCAAAAATATAATGGAAAAAATGAAAGCCCGAAATATAATAGTATGGCGTGAATTGTGAATTGTGCCTATAACATCTTTTCATTAACATTTCTATTTCTATTTCGTAACATTTTACGCAAAAATACAAGATTTCCAATTTTAAGAAAACAAAATTATGTTTTTTGATGAAACAAATTTACAAATTTGTAAATAAAATTATATTTTTGATGAAAAATATTTTAGACCCAAAAATATATCATGGTATCAAAATCCTAGACCCAAAAATATATGACACGATCCCTACCCAAGTTAGTTGCCTCGAAGGGACACTTCACGCAAATTAAATCCATTTGGCTTGATTGATAAAAATATAAGAAAATTCAACAATCTTACATTTCAACTCGAATTCTTTTTGCTGAAAATGTTTGCCTCCTCATACATCTGATCAAGGAGCAATGTCACCTTTGTTTCATTTTCATGTTATATTTTTATCAAGCCTATTCTTATTTTTGTTTTTTCGTGATCTGAGGCAGTTTGTTTCCCTGTTTTTTTCTTTCTTTTGGTAAACAACCTACAGCAGATGACAAAAAAGCGTAAGGAAACAAATTACAAAAATCAGGAATAAACATAACAAAAAATAACATGAACATCAAACAAAGGTGTCCTCAGCCCCATAATCTGATTCTCCAAAGTAATCTTTTTGCTCTTTTCCCTCGGCATTGTAGACTCAATTGCTTTCCCTTGGCATGGTAAACAGCAAAAATTGCATGCATTCATTTTTCAAAATTCATCGTCTGATACATCGTTGAAACTCTATCAAATAAAATAATACAAAATTAACGTATTTAAGATTTATTTAGCCAACTCAAGGGCAGCTGCCTTATATGAATTGGTTTTATTACCAGTGCTGTTTCGTGTTTCGTTCTTTTTTAATCTAGATTATATAATTTTGTTTTTTCAAATGCAGCTGTCAGTTAGAAATCCAGGTGTTTGTCTGCCATGTCACGAAGCATAAAGCAGCACTGGGAATAAAACAAATTCATACAAGTTTAATTTTGAATCTTTTATCAAGTCAAAATTTATCCCGGGTTGCCCAATAAAATTTCCCTACGTTTACAAGGGAGGGAGGGAGGGAGGGAGGAGGATAATTATGTTTTTGCTTGACGTTGATGTAAAAAGCTTAAACGTTTTTTGATGTTGATGTAAAAAGCTTCAACTTATGGAATCAAGGTCTTTTCGATCTTTTAGTGCTATCCCTGCCACTCTAGTTTAGGGGTGTGTGTTTTTAAATTTGTTT
>JAYJMH010054726.1:0-13054 GCA_036873815.1 Phacellophora camtschatica | reverse complement strand
TACCGTTGATTCGGGGGCTTTCTTTCCCGGCTGTCCCTCCCAAAATATATGAATAGCCCAAGCACAAAATACCACACTGGGATGAATGAACCCTCCACTCTAAAAACGAACGATGTGATATTTGGTTCCTGGTGAGCAATTTAAAAACTGAATATGTGTGAAAACTTGTGTTTAACAAAAACTTACAGAGAGTGGTATTTTGCTGGCTACTTTAGCTAAAGAGTGTATGTTGTCGGATGTTAGAATTGGCCTGATCACATCCAGTGGGTTCTGACTACCATCCGTCAGGTTCTTGTAATCCAGCCCTAAAACAGATTACAATCATTGTACTCGCTATATACATTTCGTCAACAAGTTCTGCTGAATCTTTGTATTAAATGTACATGTATATATTTACCAGGGGCAGCTTGTTTAATTTTGCTCAGGTTTTTAATATGAGCAGACGGCGTTGAGTGATCTGGGAGTGTACATCCGTCTAGTAGGTTGTAATAACATAGCAGGCGATCGTGGTCATTGCCAGCAATTGATGGATACACGCTTTTTATCATGTTATTTACAAAACTGTCTCCTTGTTCACGAAGCGTAGGCAAAATACCAGTCTGTTTAATTCTGGCTACTATCTCTTCCGTATTTAATTCTCTGAAAAGGTGTTTATAATATTATAAGTTTGCTACATACATTGTATATCATCATACACGTGATGGTTTTTTTTATTAAAAAATTGTGGCATGACCTAAAATATCTAAATTCCCCCCCCCCCCCCCCCCATCAGTTCCCCGGGCCAAAAAGATGCACTCTTAACTTTCAGTTCCTCCATTAGATAAAATATATTTGACAAATCTTGCTTTCTTTTCTTCAGGTTTAGAAGTAAGTGCCCTTTCGTTCGAAATTTTATCTTGTTTTGCCTGGGGGGGGGGGGGGTGAGTACCCAAGGCCCTTATTAAAATAATTACATCATGTTTGATAGTATATTTTTGTTATTTTCCAAAAAGAATACCCTGTTTTTATTTTAATTTCATTTTAAAATCTAACTAGTGAGGAGGGTTGCCATTCAACTTAGTTGTTGAAAATTCAAAGGGCCCTCCTCAAAATAACATACAAAATATATAATATCATGAAAAACTATTATATCCTATTTACAATGTAATACCTTATTTACATGTTAAAATCATAAATCTGAAGCCCTATTTAAATAGAAAGCGTGAACCCCTAAATGTTTAAGGAGGAGGCAAGTTAAGACTAAGCTGAGAGGCAATTCCATAATTTACTGTAAATGTTGTTTTACTTCCAGAAAATTCTGAAGCGTTGTCTGGTTCATTTGACAATGGTGATCCAAACACAACTAATCTGTACATTGGAAATATCAATCCCAAGGTTTGTATGCATATTTATAAATACATTTAGAAGACAAGAATATGGTATCAATAAAAGCCTGAACACCAAATTTACCCTTTCCCCTGGAAGGACCATATGTCCAATTTATAAACAATGCAAGACATCATATTTTTAGGAGGTAAATTCCGACATAAACTTATATTAGTTTAATATATTTCAATGTTGTTGATATGACCGGAAAATAAAGTTCAAGACCGGACCGGACTTTGGCGAGACCGGCAACTCCATTAACTTTTTCACCATTGAAGAAATACGAGGAGCATGCTGAAGGCACAGATCAATTTTTTATGATTATATATACTCAACATCTTTAATTTTTAGATGACAGAGGAACAATTGTGCAAGTTATTTGGAGAATATGGCCCACTAGCAAGTGTGAAGATAATGTGGCCGAGAACAGATGAAGAAAAGGCGAGAAATCGAAACTGTGGTTTTGTCGCTTATATGAACAGGCAAGACGGAGAAAAAGCATTGAAAGGATTGGTTGGTGAGTTGAGAATAGTAATTCAATGAATAAGGGATGGGTTGATGAGTTGAAAATAATAATTCAACGAGTAAGGGATTAGTTGGTGAGTTGAGAATAAGGGATTGGTTGGTGAGTTGAGAATAAGGGATTGGTTGGTGAGTTGAGAATAAGGGATTTTGTTGGTGAGTTGAGAATAAAGGATTGGTTGGTGAGTTGAGAATAAAAAATTCAACGAATATTTTTTATTCAGCTTTGGTATTTTCTCCAGACTTTTGTTAGGACCGTGGACATGCATACTTGCAAGTTCAAATTTGCTGGTGCCAAGCTGAAAATGTCATAGAAATTTGTTTTATCTGAAATAGAGATGCTAATTAGTTGTTCACTGTGAAAAGCTACTTTCTGGTGTAGGAAAAATGCATAGGAGAGCTAGGAGCAGATTCTGGATTAATTAATGTAACTCGTGTCTTCTTGAAGATGCCATATTATAGAATGACACTATGCAAAATATTATACAAGTAGTAGTATACAAGCATGTGGGACAATTATTGATAGATTCTTTCCAATACGACGAGTAAAACTGGTGTAACATTTGTAAGGACTCCATCCTCTGTTATTATTATTATCATTAAGTTATTATTTTTCATATATAAAACTGTATTATTATTATATTAGCAGAGCTTACCTAGCTGTAACTGTAAACAATAACAACATCCTTAAGGTATCTGAACAGTAGATAGAAGGACTTCTTTCAATTTTAGGGATGTCAGATATTTGCACAAAGTTTGTTTATACCTGGACATCCTTGAAAGGTTGTTCATACCTGCACATCCAAAGTTTGTTCCCACCTTCAATATCCATTATTTTTAAAGGAGAAAGCCTATTACCATGTGAAATAGGATCTATCTTGTTCCTGAAGAAATATATAGATCCTATTTTTGTTCAGTTACAAAAAACCAATCTAAATACAATAAATCATAAATATAAAGATGTATATTTCTATCTAAATATAAAATTCTTCGTAAATAAACTAAGATAAAGATAAGCTAAACGTATCGGGCATAACCCTTCATCAGTAGATATTTGTATCTATTTGTGAAAGTTCAATTATGATGATTACTGATGCAGATGATTACTGATCAATTTCAATAATTGGTGATTGCAAGCATGTTTAAACAGAAAACAGGCCTTATAGTTATGGTAAACATCTTTTTCAACGAACAGTTTTTAATCTATAAAATGATGGCTCGATCGCTGGCAGTTGCAGTGTTACCTTGTTTTCGCGACTTTTCGTAAGGGAACACGCATGCAATTTGTTGTTTTGATTTCTAGGAAAGGACATAATGGGCTTTGATATGAGGCTTGGTTGGGGCAAGTCTGTCCCTATTCCGCCGCAGCCCATTTTTGTCCCACCAGAGATGATTGAGGCACAGAAACCTCCTCCGCAGTCTGGTCTTCCATTCAATGCACAGTTGTCAAGGAAACTGGAAAGAGATGGAAAACACTTTGATGGGGTAGGTTGTTGATTTATTCAAACTTTTATCATTTAATTTGTGACCATATTTGTGTGTTTTTGTTTTTTTGCAGGTTTTTAAAAAAAGAACAGGTTTTTAAACGTTAAAAATAGCAGGTTTTTGTGGTCTCTGGAAGGGGTTTTTTAAAGGGGACAGGTTTTGGGAGTGGTTAAAGAACAGGGTTTAAGAGGTTGGGTTTTAGAGATCATGAAGCAGATTTTTTTCGAAGAACAGGTTTTTTTGGGGAGGGCATGGAGCTGGATTTAAAAAAAATTTATAATCAAGATTTTAATGGTGAAAGAAACATTTCTAAGGGGGACAAGAATAAACTTTTTAAAGCGCAGTTTTGGGGATTTGTATTTTCCTATTTTTTAGCAATTACAGGAATGCAGTTTGTTTTTAAATAAAAGATGACAAAGAATTTAAGAAAGAGTTTGATTATGTTGTTTTCTTTTTTCGTAAATTACCGAAGAGCGAGGATGATAGTTTAAACTGACATTAAATTGATTAAAATGTTTTTGTAATAATATGATAATGTATGTGCAGAGTCCAGAAAAATTTTCAACCCTGCTTCAGTGCAAACCTTTGCGCGTGCCTTAACGCGTGTCTTGACGCGGGGAATGGGCGTGTTTCGGGTGTGGCCTAAATTTTTCTCAAGTTCTCATGGACCTTCTTGAGACGCCCATGTCAACCGCCCATGTCAACCGGCCATGTCAACCGGCCATGTCAACCGGCCATGTGACCGTAAGGCTTTCCTGACTCTGTATATGCGGTAATAATAGGATAATAATCCCTTCATGTTTGGGATATATCTGTAAATAAACGGATTGCCTAACCGTTCTGATTTTTATGATTCAACAGTTAAGATATAATTATTATAATATTTAAATATACAGACTTTTACCATGTTATATTTTCAATTTGAGATTAATTTAGATTTAGAAATGTAGATTTTATTAAATTCGTACTGGATCATTGCTCTTGAAACATTTTGTTGATAATTTTTGAAATTATTTTATGATTGTCCAGAATAAAAATGATATATATGCTAATAATGATTAGTGGATTGATTTTGTTGTTGTTGTTTGTGAAGGAAATGAAATGCCTATTGAGTTTGTTTTAAATGATTAAAACCAAAAGGATTTTTAATAATCTTGTGTATTTTTGTAAACATTTTGTACATTTAATAAACCTGGGTCTTGTGTAATTATTTTTGAGCAATAAAAAAGAGCAATGAGAAAGTTGATTTAATTTAATTCTTTAAAATTTATTTATTTGTTTAATCTTTAATTTATTGTGCATTATTTGATTATTACTTGAACCAACATTGAGTTGCATGAGAGAATGGATACTTACACTTTTGATATTCGTCTTCATAGAACTTAGAGAATACGATTGTCAAGGTTGTTATCCCGATGGAAAGGTATTGCATTCACCCTCGTTTACATTCATAGAAACCTCGTTGCAGTGTCGACTTCACGACATTTGAAGCACAAAGAAAAAAGGAAGATGAAGATTTATTATAATTATGCAAATTTATTATGATTATTACAACCAGAATTCAATGCAAGAATTTTTACTGTGGTTAATCGTTAATCGTTTCTAGTTTATTTTTACAATATTTTTGCTTTGTTTGTATTCACATTGCATTCTCATTTTAGCTGTGTTTTATTACCTTTGACATTTAGCCTTACCTTAACCTTAACCATTGACCTCACTTTTTAACTTTGCTCTAACCTTTAGCCTTCAATTTTTACTGTAGAAACCTTCTGATCTTTTAGTTCTTCTGGCCTTTGATCTCTTCTGTACCTTGTTGTTGTTTTTACCCTTTTGAATACATTATTTATTTTCATTGTGTTTAGTTTAATTTAACCAAAATTATGTTTAGTTTATTTTAACCAAACTGATGTTTGTTTAATTGCACGATCAGTGCAATTATGCAAACGTAATGAATTGAAAATCATTTTTTAGCCTTCATCGCAAATTTTATTTTTCGCAAGCGCAATAGACAGAAGATGTGGTGCAACAGATTGCACCAGTGCATAGGTTATCGGCCACAATTCATAATAGGTCATAGGCCAGATGGGTTATAAGTTATAGGTTATAGGTTTTGGTTTTCATCTTACAGGCTACTTAGCCTACTTCCTGTTTAACGTGACAGCAGTACAATTTTATGTAAATAGGCTCCTTAAAATGTTTTTATGATTGACCTTGTTTCATAGCTCGCTCAAAGCCATCAGGATAGCATTGTTGAATTTTGCCAATTTATAACTTTTTACGGGTTACAGACACTCGATTATTGAATGAGGCATGTTGGCATTAAGAGGTTTCATGTCCATTCTCACCATTTTATTTGCACTACTTAAGCACACATTATTACCCATTTTATTGATTCAAATTTTAATAAAACATTTATAACATTATATAATTTGTTTGGAGACACTAATATGATGTGTACCTGTCGTACATAGCTATCTTTTATTGCAAATATATAATCCATAGGAGTCTGCTTGCTGTTATTCATCGAATGGTGGAATTTGTTGCTCGAGAAGGGCCTATGTTTGAAGCAATGATCATGAACAAAGAACTGAATAATCCTATGTTCAGGTATTTACATTTTTTATTATCTTTCATTTTATCTTTTATATTTATTTTATTATCTTTAATCTTATCTTCATTTGTCTAAAACCTTAAAAACTATACTATAAATGCTATTCTTTCTGAGGATTGTAGTTTGCGAATTATATGCTAAAGTAGAAAAGTATTTGTGACTTTTTCTTAAACGGAGAAATTGTGAGGCTATTACTCGTTTGTTGTAGTTTGTCATTTGTCTGTGGTAAATTTAAAATACGACAATAATTCAGGGTTTAAGATTACAATAGCAATGAATTTAACATAAATATACAATAGCAATGAGTTTAAAAGCTATTGCTCTGCTCTTCTTATGAAACTCAACGACGAGATCTTCTAACTGGAGTCATTGCATTAGGCCAGCCATTTGGATATACCAACTTTTCAAATAAGGATCTATCACATCTTTTACTGTTTGGTGACAAAAACCTTGCTAATGAGTGTAACGAAGAAATCCTCGAGTTAATGTTGTGTTACATCCACAAAACTTGTCGGTTTGATTGAGATAATTTTAAGAACCTTTATACATATATTCTATGCAACCACCATGTCCCTTCTCGTAGACTTTCTTTTCTGTTTGAAGTAGCTATGTACATAAAGTTTAACTTTTTTTATTTAAAGGCCACACCACCACAGAGTCTTTTACTCGCCGTGCGTGGTTGTAAAATGTAGCGATAGTAATAAATCATTTTTTCAATTTTTGATATTTTTCTCAAAGATTTCTATTTGAAAACAAGAGCCACGAGCATATTTACTATCGTTGGAGGCTATTCTCAATTCTCCAGGTAATTGTTTTTGGAATTCTAGTTTTAAAATCATGAATTAATGACTAGAAAGTAATTGCGAACACACAGCCCAAAGCACACGTAACATCACGGCCAGGATTGTAGATGGGTCAGGATTTTGGAAGTGTAACCAAAAATTTGCCGAATGGAATTAGAAATTTGCCGATATATAGCAAGCTCAGCTTTGCCGACTAAATTGCCAGACATTCCCCACAGGCCGGCCCTGCTTAATCCTTTTTAAGTTATAAGCAGGCCTGGTTATAAGACTAGAATCTTTGTTAATATGTGTTGAGATTTAGGTTTTTATGACCTCAAAATAATTTACAAGCAGTTTATTGTGAAAATTATCTTTTGAACGTTATTTATAAAATTTTAATGCTTTTATTTCAATAATTTTTGAAAGGACGTTTTTTTGTAACTACATTAATCAATATGATTATGTTTTTATACAAGGGTGATACTCCACAAAAATGGTCACAAGTTGAGTTCAGAATGTTTATTAGCGGATCAATATGGCGACCACCTCCGATGAATCCTTATGCCATATCACAGATGCAGACCTCGTCGCAGGCATTGGCATCAGCATCTGCTGCTATCGTGCATTCGACTACGATTGTACCAAAACTGGAGATACCAGAAATTGATCCTGAACCAAAGAAACAAATGCTGAGTGACAGGTTAGAAAATGGCGTTTAAACAGTTTTTATTGGGACATTCATGCTGCATATACTTTTTGAATTTTGTTGATTCTAAGTTTATTGTATTTTTGTTTGATTGATTAATTTTTACTGCAATTAAAATTTGTTTGAATTTTTAGTCAAAGAGACAAACTTGAAGATTTACTGAGGACCGTAAGTTCAGATCGAAGAAAAATTGGCGAATTAATGGTCTGGTGTTTAGATAATGCTGACTATGCTGATGAAGTAAGTATTAATTGAAATAAAGAATAAAGGTACCGGGTGTTCCGAATATAATTGAGATGTTTGTCAATTTATTAGACCAAGAAAAACTGTGCGAATTGACATAAATAAGAGAGCACGATGTTGCAAAAGGATTAAATTAGCCCAGAAAATTTATTTGGGCAGAATTGATCAACTCATTTATTTTGTTAAGGTTAATGTACTTCTTCAAGCAAAAAGAATACATTTTTTTTTGGTTTTTATCATATTTCGTTAGTTCAGCCATTGGACTAATGTTTCTCTTGTTTAATTTCACAGTTTACATGTTTTACATAAAATTTTAAGCTTTTAAATAAAAAAAATTATTTAAAATTGCGGTAACAAAATAAAACCAGGCTCACTTGACCTTAAATGTCACTGGACTTTAGTGGTTAGAAGCTAATCGTTTTTTAAGCCCGGACATTTCGTTTCCTTTCAATTCTGTGGGTTTGATGACATGCTTGAGGATTTGTTCGAACGAGCACATGTTTTTCTTGACTTCTGGTTGTTCTTAAGGCTTATTTCTCAGAACAGCCTTTGGGGACACCAGTTAGTATTCGAAAAGCTTTGTGTACTTTGTGTACTTTGGAGAGGAAAATTCTAGATTTACTGATAAGAAAGTGCACTGATAAGAAACTTTTAGGCCCATTTTTACATAAGAACAACAGGGAAGCAATGGAAAATATTTGTAAACAATCGGGCTCTATCTGAAAAATCAGTTTCTTAAGTCCTGGATCTCGCTGTATTTCATCTTGCTCATTAACTACATAATTTCTTTATGTAAGTAAGTGAGTAAAAGGCAACCTGAAGGCTTCTTTTTCATTTGCTTCTAAAACATAACGGGTAGGAGAGGGCGCCACCCCTTTCCCTGGTTTGATAACCACTTACCCCAGCTGAGCTGGTACTCATTCACCGACCTCAAAAGGGTGGACAGCTGAGTTGGCTTTGAGGTGAGCTAGTCCAGTCAAACACTCAGAAGGTTGCCCATCCGGGTGTTGACCCAACTCAGTCAGGCTTAACTTTGGTGATCTGACGGGAACCGTGTCAAGCCACTTCACTACTCGCTTACTTCTTTAATTAATGTTATAATGTATTTATTCTTTGTTTATTTGTTTAGTTATCTGTTTGTTTATTCTAGATTGTCGAATGTATCACTGAATCACTTTCATTGCTTGAAACTCCAATTCAGACAAAGGTAACTTTCTTTTTTTCAAAAACGGTTCGTGGTTAATATTATGAAAGAGAAATAGCACAAAATACAATTAGATCAGTCTTCACAGTTTAATGCCAAAGCCTTCATGTATGCATCTTGTAATGTCTTGAATAATGTCTCAGCAGCACTAGTACTACACACACAACAATATATAAAGGTAGAAACTTCAAATTATTCTGGCATTATGGTAGCAGTGTAGAGGTGCAGGATATGCCAGCATAATATATCAGTGCACTTAGGTCCTTAGTGTACAAAGTGTACATAGAGATTATAAGAGCTGGATATGCCAGCATAATATACAGGGTACTTGGGTCCTTAATGTACATACTGTACATAGAGAGAGGGTCGTAGGAACGTTTTAAAAAGTGGAGGGGCACAAACAAAAAGGGGTACTTTTTCGTTTTTCGAGGCACGTAAGTAGAGTACTGAAAAATAAATAAGTGTTAGCGAGCATGTAAACGGGCACATTTGGTTTGATATTTTAGAGGAAATAGCCACTTTTCCGACAAAAATCTTCATAAACGTGCATATTTGGCTATATATTTCAATGGAAAGGAGCACTTTTAAGACTAAAAACTGTTAAACTGTTACTGAAAAACTGTAAGTTGAATTTTAACTACTGCATACATAATTCCGTAGAACAATTTAACAAGCTATATCTTTTATAGAAAAGGGCAATCTTCTTTTATAGAAAGTGTCACATTCGGTTATATATTTTACAGTAAAGGGCACTTTTCAAAAAAAGAAAGTGGAGGGGCCCCTCAGTTCATACGCCACTGCTTTTAAGTGATCTTTGTCATATGCAAGCTAAGTTTCAGAAGTATTGCTAAGTTACGATAACTTTGAGTAAGCTATGAAGGCTAGCAATTTCGAGTACAGTTATGTTAGAGGACTCGTGAGAGAACTATGTTTGAGGACTCGGTTTTATAATACAGGGGCGTCCCCATAGCGGGGTAGGAGAGGCGTTGTACTCCCCAATTTTAAATTTTGTAATTTTTACGTAAGAAATGTACATACGTAAAAAGATTTCGAACAAAAATTGTAATTATTCTTCCTTGCACTCAAATCGTTTTAGGTTGCAAGGCTATATGTTGTTAACGATATTTTGCACAATTCAAGCGCAAAAATTCACCATGCATCTCATTTTAGGCGAGGGTGAGTTGCAATACAGTTTTCTTTTAAAATTTGAATTTATTACTTTAAAAACTTATAGAAAGTTTATTCTATACGGTATCAGTAAAACCACTGTATTTCGTCCTGTTGATTTTAATTAAACAAAATCTTGTTTAAGCTTTAAGTTTCCAGAGGGTATTACTACCAACTAACTAATTTCTTGAAACACTATATACTACCCATTTAAACTCATGATAACATGTATGAAATGAGTAGACAATTCTGTATGTTTTTACCCCCTGAAAATTGTACGTTTTACATTGTTTATCAATGGTTTATATGTCTTTTCATGGGGGGGGGGAGGAGGTTGACATTCTGTGTTATCAGTGTCCCAAGTTAGATAATCTTTGTTTTCCATGGGTTGCACAATAAATTTGAATTTTAAGTGTTGTTGATTTCACTTGAGAGTTTGTGCTTATTTTTACACGGCTCATTTTTACATATCTTGATTAATGCACTTATTATTAAATTATCAATTTGTGAGATTGGAATTTATTACATTTTTTTAGATTTGAAAACAAGCTTGCTGAAGTAATGGATCACTTAAGGTCAGCATTGGTTTCAGCGTCAAGCAAATCACAAGCGGAGAAATTCAGGGTGAGGATTCAGTTTCATATATTTTGCTATTTTTTAGGCTATAAAGTTTAACGAATTCTATGGTTAGGCTGCCTGTGGATGAGCCACGCTATTGTTAAGAACAAATATTAACCAACAGGTAATATTGTATTATTTATTGGCTATTTAAAAAAACTTAAACGCATGGACTGGCGAATGAAGTACAAAATTTTGCAATGTTTTAATGTTTCATTGATAAAGCATTGGGCGAAAGTGTTAACCATTTTCTATGATAAGTTTCTTTGTTACAGAAACAAGTTCTGTCTTGTTTGGCTGCATGGCAAGATTGGTCAATTTACCCACCAGGTTTTTTGATCAAATTGCAGAATACTTTTGTTGGATTATCAGACAAAAAGGTACCTAGTAACTGTGAAATTCTTTTACATTATGTGTTAATGTTTATCTCAAAATATATTGAATGATTGAACAATTGAATGAGTGATTGATTGGTTGAATGATTATATGATCAAATGATTAAATGATCGAACGATTGACTGATTGAATGATTGATTGAACAATTGAATGAGTGATCGATTGGTTGAATGATTATATGATCAAATGATTAAATGATCGAACGATTGACTGATTTAAAAATGTAAGGGAGCTTTTGGTAGCAATACACCTTTTAAGGGACTTCATCTGGGGGTCATTACTGAAAAGTTTCTTAGCTTATCTAAAAACATCAGTACTGCCTAAAATTTCTTAGTTTTTTGACGATCTAAGCACTAATTTTTTGTAACTTGGTTTTTTAATGAATGAAATAAGTGGAACCTGTAAAATAGTATTTGATTTTTTGCTTTCATAAGCAGCAGGGAGATGGTGATTTCCCATTGGCAAAAGAATCTGACATAGATGGGCTCCCTATGCAAAAGGATGATGTGGACGGTATCCCTATTGGTGATGATTTAGATGGATTCCCCCTTACGAAGATGGGGGAAGCAGACATTGATGGAATCCCTCTTGATCAAGAAATTGATGGTGCTCCTAGTAAGTGTTTATGACTGCAATTTTTGTTTTTTGTTTCATAGCCTATGAATATTCATAAATATGGAATAATAAATATTTTATGACAGCACAGTGTCATTGATCTTAGAGGATGATTTGATGCATGCAGTATATTGATAATTTCACATGAATAGACAATCTCCCAAAATATAGTGAAATTTTATTCTCATTTGTTTCACCTTTACAAAGTTTTCACCTTTTGTCGATCAAAATGACCTTAATGTCTGCTGTTTTAATAAGGATTGGGGTGCTAATAATCGGCGAGCGGTTAAGTATGTTTTAACACAAATACGTAAGTCTTTGTTGGATCTTATGTCAAGCTTGCTTTTCAAAGGTTACAAATTATTCTTTACTTTTAGTCCAAGAACAGAAGAAAAAAGAAGGTCAGTGCAATTTATGTTTTATTTATAATGTTTCTTGAAATTAAGAGTTTTTTTCCTGGTTATTGTTAACTTTTTATTAATTCGCGTTTTATCACACATAGAAAGTCAAGGAAAGATTTTTGATACTAGATGAGTTTGCTTGTCTACAAGTTGAACTTTTGAGAATAGTTTAGTTTAAAAAGTACATTGTGTAAAGCAGGATTCAGAACATATGCCCTTATCATCGAGTCGAGATTAAAAAATTAAAAAATTAAAACATTAAAAGTTAAGAAGTTGACCAGCCCTCAAAAAAATTCAAATTACAGGACGAATGAAAAGTTCTAGATGGGAACCGGTAGAACCAGACTCGCCTGTTCGTAAATCAAAATGGGAAAAAGAAGAAACGGATGAACCAGAGATGCCGAAATCGAAATGGGAAAGAGAGGACGAAGGTGAACAGAAAAATAAATGGAAAACCATCGAAGGGCCTAATTCAAAATGGCAACGAGTTTCAGATTCACCTAAAGATAGGTTAGTGTTGAATTTATAAGTATTTCAGTTCCTTTCTGGAATATTTATGCAGGAATCTTCTTGCATAATTTACACTCTTTCTTGCCGAGAAGCTACGAATGGGCGTCGCTGTGCTAAAAGTTTCCTTACTTTTTCAAATATTTTGCACTGAACGTTTTTCAAGAGTTTCTTAAGTTTTGAATTTAACGAACACATTAATTAAAATATGAAAGAGCATTCTAAACTGAAAGAGCACTTTAATTAACACATGAGGCAAGAATTTTCCATCATTAGCATGAATGCAACATACCTTTCAAGACAGAGCTAACAGTAAATAGTATCCATGACAATTTGAATGTTTTTTATGGTTTTTAACGGAACGGAACGGAACGGAACGGAACGGAACGGAACGGAACGGAACGGAACGGAACGGAACGGAACGGAACGGAA
>JAYJMH010054715.1:0-13058 GCA_036873815.1 Phacellophora camtschatica | reverse complement strand
TATGTCAAACCATCCATAACCATAAATACACCCTCCACAGGTTTATTGTGACGATTATATGAACCACATACATCTTTATTATTCAAGCAACATTTCTGAGATTGCATTGCCACAAGCTGACTGACTTACATGTCAGATAAATAAACTTGTTTGAGAGTACTGTGAAATTTTATCAAAACCTATTTGTGCAACTGAATTAGTAACTATTTGTGGGATCAAAATCCCTTGGCACATGTGCAGTACAATATTTATTACACTATTCTTTTTCGTTTAATTATGAATTTAAAGGGCTTTAAAGCCTTATTCTCTCCTATCTCAATTTGTAATTAATATAATACTCTACACATAAATACATAGTCTGTTTTATACACATTTGATGCACCATAATTTGTACATACTGCATTTATCTCTTTTTACCAACCTGGCTCTTTTTGATTTTATGATAGTATACTGGTATATATGGGAATATGAAGTGACAGGCTATAATTTTTTATTTTTGACTGAGAATTTTGACGTAATAATCGCACTTGTAATGTTTCATCGCGTAATGTATATTTTGAAAGCGTGATTTCTAATACATCTTTATCTCTTCCAATCTCACATTTTTAGTGACCAGGTAGATAATGAGGGAGTCAGAAACATGGTGGATGTTGTCCCTCAGTGGTCAAAAGTAAGATATGAGAACTGGATCTATTACCAAGTCAAAACATAGACTATATTCATTACGTATCCAGTAAGGAATATAGTGCAAAATATGGGTTTGAGTCACGACCCCACAGGTTTCTTTGCATAATGGGTTAAAAGGGGAGGTTATGAAAAATGACCAAAATTATTTTTTTCACCAAATCGTTGCCCCTGGCAGTTTTTGACCCCAGAAATCAGTCAAAATTTTTGGAAATCGCAATTTTAAACCCAATTTTTTTGTAAGAAAGCCATCATGACCCCTCAGGTTTTTTTTAATAAACAAGAAAAACCAAAAATACCAATGAAGTCATGCTGGCCTCGAGATTTATGAGCTTGTAAGAACGGCTGAAAATGCAATTTAGTGGGGTTTTGGGCATACGTTCCTAGACCCCCAGACGTCAAAAAAAAAATCTTTAGATTTTTTTTTTGATAAGAGTCCATTTTACCAGAAAAAGTAAGGACACCATAATTTAGCCATTTCCCACCGAGTACTTGGCCCCTTAAAATGCCTCTTGGGTAAAAATGCCAATTTTTCGAAAAATGACCAAGTTTTTCAAATTTGAAATTACTCTAAAAGTTCGAATTTTCAATATTTTTCCGTGAATTTCTCAGGAAGTGGCCAGTATAACAAGAGCCTCAGACTGTTAATTTGAGCAAATTTGGAGAGGGTCACTATTGGGGTCTGCCTGATTCTTACAGACAATGGCTCTTAAGATTCACCTATGAGCTCGCTTGTTGAAGAACAGATTTGTATCCACCCTACTTTTCTTATTTTGTCTTCAAATGTTTAAGGTTTCTCCAGCAAGTTTGTATTATCCCTATCATGTGTATGAGAATTTAGCAATATCGAGTTTGGAAGCAACAATAGGTAAACAGTCAGGGCATTTTGAAGTAGATTTAGTGTTTCCGTGTTCTTCATTCACAAAAATTTCAAATAAATTCGAGTTGTGGATTGAAGAAATCAGTGGAATTAAAAGATGGCACGCTATACGACATCACACCAACGTTGAATAAGACAGGGGAACCAAGTAAGCCTGTTGTATGCAACATTCGTCATCAATCATTCACAGGAAAACAATATTTTGATGTCCATATGCAATTCAAACACATAAATCAAATTGCAACTGATAATCCTTCTTCAAGCAACAAAGATTTAGTGCAAACGGACTTGAAGCAAAATGTGTCGAGAATTGTTATTGATGTTGAAAGTAAGAGTCAATATCATGGTCCCACTAACCAGCACAAGCCGAGGTCACAGGAAAAGCGAACGGGATGTGAGAAGAGGAAATCCTACAGTGTAGAATTTAAAAACAAACTCTGGATCTATTGGCTTCTCTCAAAACGTCAACAAATAAGTTTACAAGAAAGTCAGTCTCACAAGAAAGAGCTGTTAGCAAATCCCAGGTGGTGAAATGGAACAAAAACAGAAGTAAAATGCTAGCAGAAGTTATATTAAATAAAGAGAAGGAATACAGGTGGAGTGAGAGCTGCAAGTATGCCTGCCCATATGTAGCAAAATTTAATAGTTGCAATTTGTTCAATTCAATGCCTAATGGATTCAATTTCAATGTGTTTTCGTTCAATAATTTAATACTCTTTCATTTAATTTAATAATCATTCATTCAATTCAGTATTCATTCATTCAATTCAATATTCATTTATTCAGTTTAATACTCTTTCATAATGTTCCAAAAATCGTTCAATGCAAGTCTTGTGCAGTTTAATTCCCAGTCCCAGAAACTTTGACTTTAATTAAGTACTTTTGCATGTCATTGTACAAAAATGGCTGACTCAAACACACATGGCTTTGGATCGATGATAGAAGATTTTTTGCATAGTGTTATTGAAAGAACCGAGCTCGCTATCAACGATGATATTATAGAAAATGACGAAGCGAACATTATTTCACATTTATTCCTGTTGGAGAGGACTGTCAGCTTAAAAAGAGGACTGTCAGTTAACCTTTCTGCTACCGTTCTTCAATTGTTTGAAAATGCTATTAGAAAAGATGGTGACTTGTGGCCCTCTCGGATAAGAGTCGATTATGGGGTTGAAATGCTGCAATTTGTGACGCAATTGTAGTTCACAATGGTGAAAGTAGAGGGAGACGTATTTAGATGTGTTTGCCATATTTATTATTACACCTTTTATGCCATGGAACAGTCTGGTTTGTTGGATGTGGAAAATTCAGTGCAACTTTTTGCTCTGCAAACAGTTTTCACTGGAAGATTCAACCATGCCCTGCACGAGTGGATGGATTGTCATAATAACCACCCGATATCAACAGAACGTGGTTGCACGCCAAACAAGATTTTGTTACGTGGTATGTCAGATCCTGAAAACCCTCTGGGAGATGGCAGTTTGGATGATGATCCTGAAAACCTTAGTTACTATGGCGAAGATCCCGATGGTCCTTCCCCCTTTGAGCAAACCAACACTAATGTTGTTGTGGAGCCTGCAGAGCCGCCTCTTGCAGATCATGCAGCAGATTTTGCTAATAGAATGCAGATCTTTGCAGATACGAGAATTTCAATACATTTTGGTGTTGACATATACGTAGAAGCACTAGAATTCATAGAACATGAATTACAGAATGAGGCTAACTGATAAAATCATAAATTATGATTGTATAATTATGGATAACCACGAGTACGATAATTACGGTAACAAGAAAATTCGAGTCGAGCAAGTTCTGTTTTCTCGTGGTGCTGTTTTTCCCATAGACTGAAAAGATCCTACCCATTTTATCCCTATTTTTATTCCTCATCAAGTAGAAAAGACCTTTTTATCAGAAAATGACAATTTTTCAATGAATAGCTGTCCTGAAACGGGTTTTGCAGATAAGACAAAAGGTGAATTTTGATAAGTCAGGTGAGATCTTTTCATTTTTACCACAGAAAATTGTAATCTTCTTATAAATAAAGCACTTTCCCTGGAAAATTATCATTTTGGGCACACTTTAATGGCCAAAAGATATGTTGTAAGAACAACATATTAAGTCCAAAAGTAGCCAAATTTGCCGGTTTTGGGGCAAATTAGCCAGCTCTGGGATATAGCCAATCACATTAACATCAATAATTTTCAGACACTCTGAAGAGATGGGGACGAATTTTACTTGAATTCTTCAAACTGACTCCTTTAAATTAAAATATCACCATAAAAGTGTTGAATACTTTTTGTAAGGAGTTTGGTCATTGGACAAAATTGGTCAGAAAGTTTAATCATCCAAACCATTTTTATGTTAATTTACTATGCATTAAAAATCCACATTATATAAGAACTACTTCTTTTAAGAATCTTTCGGCTAAATGTTTCCATTTTTCTGAAAATGCTGAAAACTATTAGGAAAGATTTAACAAGCTGCAAAAGTTAAATACATGCATTTTAGAAGTTAAATACATGCATTTTCTGTGTCTTTCGAGTACTGCAAAACCCCTTCATTGCATTATTTTGAGATTTTAGATTGCAGAGTTAAGAACCTTTGCTAGGCTAAATGCAGGTTTTAACTGTATACCATGAACATAACCAAATATCAAACTATACATAATTCAAAATATCTTAAAAGTTCTAACTGCCAAAATTTTTTCAAGCTCTAAGACAAACCAAACTGAGAGAAAATTGCATTAAAAACTTTTTCTAGATCGGAAAAACTTTTATAATTTTGTAAGTATTACCCAATTTTAAATTACTCTTCCTTGCAGCTATAATTGACCCAAAATGGTTTCGAATGTCAGGGGTCTGGCACCTAATCAGTCACCATAACAGGCAGAGTTTTCATATGAACTTGCTAGGACTGTCTTGGTTTGTCTTTAAGCTCAAACAAATTTTGGTAATTTGGTAATTTTGAAATAATATTTATACCCTTAGACACTGTTTTCACCACTTCACTTGTAAATTTATATACCGGTATGTTTTGTGCAACCTTATGGATCCTATGAATTTATACTTTTCCTTGGTACTATTTGAAAGATGTATAGCATAGTTAAGGGTTATAAATGCAATGAATTTCTAGTAGTCCTGAATTGAATAAATTTGACATATGAATGTTGACAAGCCATCCAATCATAAACAGTGTCTTGTGACTAAATGCAATATATAACTAGGCATATAGTTTAGGATAATGTTCAAGAACAAACAAAACAAGCAACAAAATTCTTCAAGCATAAATACCAATAGCCTTTGTCTTTTTCACATCTTACCAAAGTATGTGTTACAAAAGGCATAGTCATACACTTCAAACTGTTTCTCATCTGAAAGCATTTCAATATTCCTTGACCCCCGTGGCAGATACAGTGTGTTGCTGCAAGTGCTGGCCTTGGGAAAGAAATCTGCAACTTAACATGACTTAGGCTCTCCTTGACCATCTGATTGCCTTGAGTGGCTGAAAGTTGCCTCTGCAAACTCTATTGAAGGTTGACTCTCAAAGCTAAGAATGGGCTCCTCACTGGTTCCAGTGACAAATGACAGTATACAACCTAGACTTGTAACACGTCATCCATATTTGATAAATTTTCCATACAGTGCCTTTTCATATGTAAAGTTGTTGCTGCCTTCATTTGAAAAGTTGGGTTTAAGGTGATGCAATAGCATTTTTACAGTTACTACCTTGGGTGGTGATCTAAAAATGTGCAGCAGCATTGGAAACTTCTTGGTTAATAATCTCATACCCAATGTGTCAACACCTCTTTGCAACTGTCTGATTCATTCTGAAACAGGGGAGCTTTCATTGATAAAAATATCAGTTAAAATATCTTTTGAAAAGTATTTGGGTACTGGTCCATTTTGCAACAAGCTTGTGGCTATTAGTCTGCAGCCAAATGCTCCTTGATTCCATGCTCAAAGTATTTGTGGAAGATCACTGTGTTGCAGAGCTTCAGCTATTCTTTTCTAGGACTCCCACTGTCCACTGCCTGTTCACCATAAAATCGGACTTGAAATGTCATTCGAGGATCATCAATTTCCTTTAGCTCTTCAATGGTTGTCCTCATTATGTTGTCTCTGTCTAAAGTAATGTAATTTGTCTCTCCTATCAGCTCCACAGAAGGGTCAGCTGCACCAAGCTGGTGAGCAGTGACAATTTTAGACTGCAAGCTCTGTTGGTTCTTGAGCACAAGATGGGCACATATGAAGAATATCATAATAGACTGTATTAGCTCGTGCAGAGTTAGGCATTACAGAAGATTGTTTTTCTGTACCATTTTCAGATTCCCCTTGTCTGGAATCAGGATTAGAATTCACTGTGTGCTCCCCAATATGTGTTTGAGAAATTTGCTCTTGCTGAACACAATCAAAGACTGCTGTCAGCAACACATCTTCATCAGAATCTTGCTGGTCTAAAAATGAACTGATACTCTTCTTTCATCCTAATGTAGAGTTGTCCTTTTCCAGCCAAGTTTTTACTACGTGATAATTATACTCTGTCCCTCTGCCTAACTGAAGGGTGGATATCTTCTTCTATGACACCTTTATAAAATCAAAGTCAGTCTTGCTGATCATTGAGTGCTTTAAATCCAATGCAGAGACAAGTTTTCCTCTAATTTTCTCCTCATTGTCACATTGAATAATAATTCTTCCAATATGACAATTCCCCTTTCCAAAATTATTCTTCTGCACAGAGTATAATCAGAATCACAAACTCGAAAGGACAAACTCGAATGGTTTGCTTTCTGAGTTGCCCCTTTTTGATGCCTTAGTAGGTTTGTGTCCTCTAGATGAAGATGATGCTCCTGCTGGGGCTGCCCTCAGACGTTCGTTCTTATTTAGTCGTCTGTAGAGTCCTGCTGAGGAATCATAGACCATGCATGAGTTAAAGTCTCAGCTATTACATTCAAAGTTGATTCTCGTGATGAGCTCCTTGACATTGGCATTGCACTGGCAGTGGAAGGCCTACTAGCAGCAGCACCACCAGTTGTGGTCCTAGGCCTAGTAAAAGCCTCCCCAACACTATCACTTAAACTCGTATTCACTGCAACATCATCTCTCGCTGATAAAAGCATTTCTGATGCTTGCCTGAGCATCATACAGGCTTCAGTTATCTTCTCTTCCCGGTTTCTGTTCATCTTATCCATCGTGCATTTTAACTGCGGCCGGTCCTAAAGTATATCTGGCTTTCTGGGGACTGGGAATTAAACTGTACAAGACATGCATTGAACGATTTTTGGAACATTAAAATAAATGAATGAATATTAAATTGAATGAAGGAGTATTAAATTGAATGAATGCATGAACATTAAATTGAATGAATGATTATTAAATTGAATGAAAGGGTATTAAATTGAATGAATGAATATTAAATTGAATGAATGAATATCAAATTGAATGAAGGAGTATTAAAATGAATGAATGAATATTAAATTGAATGCATGAACATTAAATTAAATAAATGATTATTAAATTGAATGCATGAACATTAAATTGAATAAATGAATATTAAATTGAATGCATGAACATTAAATTGAATGAAAGAGTATTAAATTATTGAACGAAAACACATTGAAATTGAATCCGTCAGGCATTCAATTGAACAAATTTCAACTATTAAATTTTGCTACATATAGGCAGGCATAGCCTCTTCACGTTGCTAAACCACATGCTTTGTTTTATACCAATTCATTAAGCAAAATAAAACCTTTAAAATGCACTCATAATTGAACTTTAAATATATATCTTCAAATAAAACAAAAAAATCATGAAACGTAACAAATATACAATGAAAAAATTCAAAAATTGATTTGGATTGAACATTTGATCTGCATCACTGGAACTGAACCTGTTCTGTTATCCATAGAAATGTATAGGTCTTTTATACCATTATTCTTGCAGTTTGCAGTTTTTTAAACATGTTTAAGCTTCTTCTGAAAGAGTTTTTCATCTTAAAATGTAATATTATTGATGAAAAACTAACACCCTAATGTTTGCACAGGAAAATGAAATTACACATAGACCCAAAACCCAAAAACATTCAAATTCTAATTCAGATTCAAAGACTCAAAAAACAAACTTTTAGCACAAAAAGTTACTTTAGTTGTCAACAAGATTTTGTAAAAAAAATTGTCAATTTCTCTTGCAACCCAAACCACAATAAATATTAATTTCAACCAAAAAAGTAAGCAAAGCATATCTTCTGTTATATATTGTTTGTGCCCCCTCACACATCATTTTAAGGTCATATTTGTTTACAAATGATCTATATATCTCTAATATATATATATCCATTGAAACACCATTCTAAATTTTAAATTCACAAACTGTTGATAATGTGACAAATCACATTGTATTTATATCACACATATATATATATATATTTACATATAAATATATGAATATATATATATATAAATATAAATTTATAACCATGGATCCCTTCCTCTTGTTATTCATTGTTCACAAAACAAATTATATGTATACCTGAATTTTGTTTTCTGTTTAGTTCACTTTCCATGAAAAATTAACAAAATTTTGACGATTGAAAAGATATCCCCTGCCAAGGCATTTTTTTATCCTCAAAACTTGATAAAATGAAAGAGTTTTCAGAAAAGAAATTGCAATTGGACGACGGCCATATAGATATATCACATCATCAATCTGCACTTTAGCGGAATAAGTTTTTGATGATTTTGAGAATTCGACTTGAATTGTTTTGCTAAAATTTCATAGGTTACCAAAAAAATAGTTGTTGTTATTGCCAGAGCTGTTTAAAAATGACTGTCACGTCTTTACTGTCATTTGTGAATTTTCCACGTCTTTACTGTCATTTGTGAATTTTGTGAATTTTCCTTAATTTATTTGGGGGCTACTCCCCCCCCCTTAAAGAAACTCCTCCAATTTAAACGTAGTCTTAAAAATAAATTTTTGTATCAGTTTATTTATAAAAACGAAAACAATGTGACCAAAACTAAAAACAAATTAATTGAAAAAGCTAAATTGCAGTCTTGCCAACCGATTTGATTGATTTTAAAAGTATATTTATTAGATGCATCAATAATGGCAATATTGTCTTGACTTGTGATTGTTTTTAGGTTTACCTGTCTAAATGGTTTTACATTTATCTTTATCTAGTGTATTTCCAATGCTTTGCTTCATTGTTTCTTTCAAAAATGAAAAAACTCACACCTTTTTAAACCATCGCCGCCATCGCAATCGCACTAACAATGATGAAACTACTACTTGTTTTACTTCCATTTCCCATTAAAACTTTTTTAATCCCCAACTGCTTTTCTTTTTTCTGACTTTCAAAAAAAGATTGACACTTTTTACGATTGAAGCTTTTTGCGGCAGCAGCGAACATAATTTTTCCACCATGATGTTGAAAACCAGTTGTTGTCGATGTTGTTTTTTAATTTTTAGTACATTCCCCCTGAATAATCTCTGTTTTTAAAAAGAATACAGAAAAATACACATCCCCCTAAAATCAGATTTTGCACCAGTCGATTGGTGCAAAACTGAGGCTTTTCATTGCCTGAAAAATCCGTAAATTTCACAGACTGCAAAATGTAACTGAAGTGGGCAAGATTTACCATTGAAACTGCGTTCTGAATTTTCTTCAAAGTCTCAATCAGGGTAATGTGTAGCTTTTTTTAGCTGAGGGGTGCAAAACTGAAGCTTCTGGTTAGCTGACATCAAATTTAGGGGGATAGGTAGGTGCAATTTTGAAACGATAGGTGCAAATCATTGGCTTTTGGTTGGCTTACTCAAAATTTAGGGGGATGTGTAGGTGTATTTCGTAGTCACTTTATGCAAATCTAAATCCTCTCCTTGGCTTGTCGCAAGGCAAAAATATGACTGACATGAAAATGCTTGGAAGAAAAATTATAATATTATGATGAGAGCAAAGTGTTTAATAATTTTGGAGACACAATGTATGAAATCTGACGGGTGCAAGCGCACCCGTCTATATCCGCCACTGCCATAAAAGAGTTCCTTCCTGAAAGCTACAATTCGTAAGTTGTTATATTATGTTGTATGAAGAATTTCAATCAGGCTACATTGTTTCAAATGCTCACTATGTGATATAAATACCAGCAAAAAGCATAAAATTACAGCAAAACATGCTAAAAAAGATTCGGTTTTCATAACATTTCCGACAACGCTCAATGAAACTTCCAGAAATTTTTAATTTATGGCTAATGGTAACCTACCATCAACTGCAGTTATTGTTACGATGGAAAAACGTTTTCAATGTATAGATCTTGTTTTAAAACAATTCTCTGGTAAAAATTAGCTGTTTATATTGCTTCTCGGGCTACCAGTATCTTTCCAATTTTGTTTCGTGAACATTAAATAATAATAAAATCGCTGTTTACTGTTAAAAGGGGTGTACTTTTGGTGTACTTGGCTATTGTAAACATTACGCAAGAATGGCTTGGTGGGTTTCACTTTGTTACCTGGCAAGTTAAATTTCTGGGTTACCTTTAATTGAAGAGATAAATAATCAAGCTCCGTTATGAAGTTGTGTGAGTAAATTGAATGAAATATTTCCTATTTTTACTAAGGTCTTGTGTTACTAAATACAGAATTACCCAATAAAGCACCCTTATCACTCTTTTACCTGTTAGCATTTTAAAATCCATCCGGCGCTTTGTAGTTATCCAACATTTTATGTATACCTTCCAGTTTCTGTTTTATTTACAGCTATATGGAATTAAATACGTATCATAGTTCACAATACAGACGCTACAGAGCAAATATTCCACAATTTTTGCATGATCTGCCAAAAGATTTTGTAGTTCACTGCATGGAACGAATTGACGCTGCCGTACATACGGAAATCATCACGAAGAAAGCAGACACGGTTGCTAAAACATTTGAGCTGCAGTCCAAAGAAAAAGATATGGTTTATTACCTTGAATTTCAAAACAAAGAAAACAGACCAAACTGCTCATGTCTAGACTTTGCTCAGAGCGGCCTGCCTTGCAAGCACTTCTTCTACATGTTTCGTATGTACTCAGCATTATCATGGATCGACCTTCCACGAGCATACAGACAACACTCTCTTTTTACACTGGATGACAAAGCAATTCTTATCGAAAAATCTGGAATAACTGCTGAGAGAAATGATGAGCAAATGCAAGGTCTTTCTGTTGACAAAAAAGATGAGCAAGACAATCAAATTCACAGTGAACCTTGGTTGATTACTGATACAAGCAATAACAGAGATAATCAAGAGATTTGTGATCAATCCAAACATGACAGCAATTATAATTGCTCAACGATATGAGAGGCATGTCGAAGTTATGCAAAAAGGATCATTGCAGCAACCTATGATATCACAAATTATGAGCCTGTGATAAGATTGAAGCTGTACTGCCACGCTTAAATGAAGGTTTACCATTAAGAAACGAAGTACATGGAGAGATGGGGAAGTGTAGAAGACCCGCAAATACATCGGCAAATATTAATAAAAAAGACGGCCATGGTATTAGCAAAAGAAAATTATTTTCCCTGCCCTTTAAACGAAAAATCACCTGCATTTCGGGAAGGCATGGTGTCTCAGCAACAAAAAAAACGGCAATTAGCAAAAGAACTAGTGGAACAATTGGCTCCAGAAAAACCAACAAAAAAAAGGCAACAGGTCGAGGTGGAGATCCCTTCTTTAACCATAAAGGAAAATTTTGATGAAAGTGGAAGTAAAATATGTAACACTCACCAGTTAGCAAAACAAATCTTTCAGCAATTTGCCCCCAAAAAAATAAATAAGAAAAAAGAAAGACAACAACAGATCAAGTTAGAGAAAAAGGAAAGCAAAGATATGAGGCAAGAAATCAGCGATAATGTGGTTGTAGAAACAGGAATGGGAAGAGGTCTGTATTCAAAAAGAAAGAAACGTGTTTTAATCAAAGAAGACGTTTCATTGCTTGAGGATTATGACCAGATGCTGACTGACAATGTCATCAATGCAGCTCAAAATCTATTGTACGACCAGTTTCAGGATATGAACGGCCTAGAGGAAACAACATTGGGCCTTTAATTCTCTGTCCAAAAAAAGACGTTTGTACAGATTCTGCATACAGGATCCATGCATTGGGTTCGTCTGTGAAATATTGGTTGTCAGCCAGGCAATATAAATCTACATGATAGCCTCTATTATGGCCACATATCATCTCATGTCCTGAAGCAGTTGATGAGTCAAGAAATCCGCATAAAAGTTGCTTCCATCCAACAACAAACTAACGGTACAAATTGTGGACTGTTCGCGATGTAAACTCTTTGACACATGGACTTGACCCTAAGCAGGTCACATATAATGAGTATTAGCAACGTCAGCATTTATCAGTATGCCTCAAAAAATCAACACTTGTTTCTTTCCATACCAACACTTCTGCCACACCAGTGAAGAGGAACACAAGTGAAGTTATCGTTGTCAATTTGAACTGTACAATTTGCCGTTTACCTGACCTAAACGATAATGAGAAAAAATTCATTACAGTGGCTAATGGAATGTTATGGTTGCCATATATTTTATCATTGTGGCTGTGCGAAAATCCCACTGCATTTTTTCAATGGTGTAATGTTTTACGAGTGTTCAGCTTGCAAGTGACACACAATATCATCACGAAACACAATGTTATTAAGCAATAAAACTTACTAGATATTGGCATCTTTTAAATAAGAGCCTTGGGAAGTCTAAAGAAATATTAAAATTATTATTGTGTTGACTACCCAAAGCTCTTAATCAAAAGATGCCAATCACATGATACTCAGTACCAATACAATAAATGAAAATTGAAGTACCAGGAAACATTTTGTCAAAAGTTTACATATTCAGCAAAATGAGTTACTTTTAACTGCAATGATTTTCTCCATGCAAAAAATTGATTTTTTAAAATTTAGATCGAGATCAAAAGCCTTGTATCTTCTGTGTTTATAACCAATAGATCCATTGAATAATAAGAAAAAAATTGCTTCAGTATTATGGACTCAGGGCTTATCATTGGTTTTGGTTTTCCAAGTACAGTAGATATGTTAGACTTATACAAAAAGGGGTTAAAATCAACAAACACTGATTTTGCTCATTGTTGACTTGTCGTGTTTCAGATTGTTGCATTTAAATAAAACAGCAAGCTCGTTTGATAGCATTATAGACTCATGTCTATAATCGTCGTTTTCGGTTTTCCACGTACCAGTATGAAGTATGCTAGACTTATACAAAAAGGGTTAAAATCATCAAACACTGATTTTGCTCATTGTCGACTTATCGTGTTTCAGATTGTTGCATTTAAATAAAACAATAACCTGGTTTAATAGCATTATTGACTCAGGGCTTATCGTCATTTTTAGTTTTCGAAGTAGTATGTAAGGCCCTTGCAGACTGGCCAAATTTAAGCAAGCTGCCCAAATACTTGTGGCAAATTAGAGGATTAACGAACGTTATGTCA
>JAYJMH010054704.1:0-13058 GCA_036873815.1 Phacellophora camtschatica | reverse complement strand
TGTACTTACTGTATTTATTAACTATATTCTCCTTTGTTTGTTTCAATTTTTCCAGCCCCCCCCCCGATTGTTCCAATCCCCCCGATTATTATTATATTGAACCATCTCCAACCCCTCCCCCCAATTATTCTCACCCCCCCCCCCCCCCCGTTTATTCGGTACTCGAGAGTAGTCTACGAGAATTGTCTTTGGTGATAGATTTTGTGCCACTGTTTGTTAGTTCATTGTTCTTGTTAGTCAGGGCGTTGCTGTTAGAACGTAAACAAAGGATTCTGGCAGCACCGCATCAATCTGCTTAGTATTTTTCATTGCTTATTCAAAAATATACCTGTTGAACCAAAAGAGTTTTCTTCTTTGAAAGCTCGTGTAAAATCAAGGAGTTCACCATTTTTTAGTTTTTAAAATACTTTAAATGTGTGGATATAGGGAGCTGTCACAAAGTATAGAACACAGGGGGCTGGAAGGGATTGCGCAGGGCCGCCTAAATTTTTTAATACAAATAGTTGGGTCACAACGATATTTCAAGCAGTTAGCATGGGCTATGCAATGTTTTTCAGAATTGTTTCTAAGAACAGATTTTAAATATCAACTACTGCCATTTTCATTGTCACATGCATTTTCCTTCAATTTATCACAGAAATCTTTGTCATAGGAGAAAATTCTTACTCAAATAAATGAATTTACTACAATTGGATAGAACTTGTCTGCATTCCCATGGTTGAAATCGGTTGGATTCGGTCAAAAATAGCGTAATGAGATATAACAAACTTTTTAAATCGTCTTTTTTCGGATAGTGTTGTTTTTGTGCTGAACATTTGGTACAAATGTTATGTGAGTCGTTAATAGCAACATTTCCTAATAATGATATTTGTAAAAAAAACAGGGGCTATGAAATATTTTCACAGAAGATTATGTGTTACGATTTTTTCTTGTTTCTTCTCATTCGGGTTCTAAAAATTTTAGTAAAGCCAGAAATCCCTTCCAACCTCCTCTGTTTCATACTTTATGACAACTCCCTTAAGAAAAAGGGGATTTTCGTCATAAAACAATGAAAGTATCCATCGAGAATGGTAAAAGCAATATAAATTATTCAAATATATGTGGAGAAGTACCAAGTCTCAAATAGAATTTTATAACATCCATAAATTAAATGTGATATTTTCTAAACACAGGAAAAATCCACAAAAATATGAAATATCAAAGCTTATGCTTCAACTATAAAGAAATATAGGATAACTCCTCATGCTTAGATGAGCTTTTAGAGAGGGAAATTCTTTTTTGGATCACACGATAGAATTTTACGAACAACCATGGAACAAGAATTTTACACATTGGTTTCAATGCGATAACCCCTCGAGAACAAAGCGAAAGTCTCTCAACCGCAACATTGTTTGTTTTATTTTTCCAGTTGAGAGAGTTTTGTTTTGTTCTCGAGGGATAATTGTTTTGAAACCAATGTGTTATTTTCGCAATTGGTACAAAATTCATCTCTGTGGGAACATAACAAATGTATGCATAGAAAATACTAACAACATTCGGCAACATTAAACATGCAAAAAATGCTGGTTTTCATTGCGATTCATAAGACAATGTAAACAAAAGTTGATAAAAAATACTGGTTTTGTAACAATAATGTAAACACGTATTCGCATTTAAACATTTAAGCATGTCACAAAACTAAAAGATTAACTCTATCTATTATTTCATTGAAGCAAGTAAGCGCGTTTCCAAAATCCATCTTTTTATCAAGATTAACTAAAAGCAACTTTCATAGGTAAAGCAAAAAATGATCTGGTGTATTCCTTTTTCGGCTTCCTAATTGCATGGGCAAACAATTCTGTGGTTGACAGGTGCATGCGGTTTGAGTCATCTGTTGATTAAACCTGGCAAAAAACTATAAACTGTCACCCCCGTCTCAGTGACACCCGGTGGCATGGTAGAAAAGCCACCGGTAGAAAAGTCAGTGGGGGAAAATTTCTCTTCTTTTGCATTCATTGTTGGTGTGCTTTTATGGGCCGGGGAGGGGATTGCCAGTTTTATCCAGCTTTCCGGCGGGAAACGCAGTTTTTGCTGGAGAGTTGTTGAATTTTCGCCGCATTTTTACGCCTGGGAATTCGCCGTGAAAGAAACACCCGGGCACTTACACTGGGTGTAAAGTAGCTTCAGTGCACAATGAGTTGATTGATTGATTTGGTTGATTTACAGCATAAGGTCTTTTGCAAGTACGTTCTATGCTACATAACTGCACCATAGCAAGATATGATATGAACTACTTCTTTTGATGAGATTGTTAAGAATTTGGAGAAAGCAGGAAAAATCATTTGGCTTTGATGTTCTTAAAGTAAACTAATTAGTAAACCAAAAAAGAAAGATTGAAATTTGTAACAACAAAAGTTAGTTGGTGAGTATCTCAAGGTTTGATCAAAAGTTTAATTAAAATTTATTGACTTCTTTCAAACAAAAAGTCATTTTTTTAATGAGATAGATGACTTTCAGTCAACTGTAAGCTAGCTGTGTCTGTTTTGTCAAATATTCAAGGTACACATTAAAAAAAATCCCATTTAACTATATTTATATCAGTCTATTTGACTATTTGAAAATCTATTTGACTATTTGAAAAATAGTAATTGTTATGAAAATGGATTATATGCATGCTTGTGTACAGCGAGTCGTGTTTCATTTCGGTAAATCTACAGCACCAAAAACTATCATTAACCTAGAGATAAGTGAGCTCCATATTGAATGTCCAAATCAGCCCATGCAAGATGTAGGGGTATCATAGTGGCTCTTTATATACGATTTAGTGGTATCGTAGTGGTTCTTATATACGATGTAGGGGTATCGTAGGGATTCTTATATACGATGTAGGGGTATCGTAGGGGTTCTTATATATGATGTAGGGTTTATCGCAAAACCAGGGTGTATATTCTTAACAGGTTTCCAAGCTACATACATTAAGAACAAATCCAGTGTTATAAATTACATAGTCTGTTATTGTAATACATGGTCTGTTACACTCTTTTTTTATTAGAACTAATAATTTTTGCCGAGGTTCGATGTTCTTAAATTTCTACGAATTTGAGGCTTAAATTCTCTAAAATGCTCTTATCTTTCCACGGATGATTCTTCTGTAATTTTATCCCAATTGATGACATAACCAGTTTTTCCTGCTTTGCTTCAACAACATATTGGGAGCATTCGTGTTTAGTTTCATTTGTGTTTTTATAGATTAAGTAATTTATATAGTAAGTAACAATCAACGAAAATAATTTTTAATACTAAATGCGGTGTTGATTTTTTTGGAAATGTTGGATCTGAGGCTGAGCATGTTCTCATAATTTGTTCTTATTTTTTTAACAATTCGAGCCTCAATGTTCTTATAAAGTGTTTTCTTATTAAAAAGAGTGTAGTCCTTGGAGTTGTATTTTATCTTTATCTAAACCATATATTGTCAACAAGCAGCCAATTTTCTGAAAAATCCTTCTGGTAAAAATCTTTGTATTCTAAGGTCTCTCTAGTTTCTTAAACAATTCTTGGCTGCATAAAGATTGTTTTTGCATGTTGTTGTTGTTGCATGCGGGTATTTACTGTGTGTTTCATGCATCCTTATTGTATGTTTCATATTTCTTCTCATTTTGTTGGTTTGTTCAAAATGTTTTACAGTACAAGTTTATTAAAATAATTATCGAAATTCAAAAATAGGTGTGAGATTCTTCCTGGTTCATCTTGATAGCAGTTACAGGGCTTCTCTTGATAGCAGTTATATTCACATCACAACAATGTCATCATATGATCACATCCTATATGTTTCCTGCTGGTTAAAATATTGCATGTAAATATCCCACAAAATGATTGAAAAATAATGCACGTTTAGTGCTCAACGCATGCATACTTTCTGAATTTTAGCTTGATGTAAGTAATTTCAAAGATACCAAGCAAATTTGATCCAAATCTCGGCCAAATCTCGGCCAAATCTCTGCTTTGCGTTTCCTATTAATAGGTTGTTCTCATAACAAAATAATATATTGTTGTTTAAAAACTGGTTTGTGTAAGGAGTTGTATTTTAACTTGTTTTTCCTTCAGCCATGCCTAAAACATTGCATGACATCTTGAGTCAATTGAATTAGAATTAGAATATAAGACTCTGATCCATACAACTCTGGAAAGTCTAAATGTATTGTAAAATTCTGTTTGTGATAACTGGCATTTAATTTCAAGATTTCATTAAAGCAACGAAGAAACCCATTAAGCAGACCAACGCGCTGCATGGCCTTCCATATAATATTTTTGAAGATAATTTAATTTAAGGATATCCTATTTGAATTTAAGCTTAATCCAAGTCTCCCAGTTGTTTAACAAAACATTGTTCAAAAGAAGCTGAATTACTTTCAACTTCTAAATTCGAAAGTAAAGTCCAGCATACTGTTTTGTTCAATGAAATGCATGCGAGAATCGTTTTTCCTACTTTTTACGCAAATTTCACGTTGTTTCTGTAGGTCTCTCTGCACTGTTAAAATATGTATAAATAATGAAAATTGCCTTTCATAAATTTTGTATGCATTTGACATCTTGAATACACACAAAAACACCGAATGATTTCTAGTACCATGTGACTCACAAAATATTATCACCACATTTACAAAGCTGCTTTGGAAGAGATTCCATTTCGATAATTTTGTTTTTACTTGGATTTGCTATAAGATGCTTTATTTATATTTCGAATCCCAGTTTGCCAAAATCTACAAACAAAAATAATGAATTTCACCTGCTGCAATCTGCTGAAAATATCACATTATTGCTTTGAAAAGTATTAACTATGGCTTTCTGCTTCTGATTGTATTTAATAAAACTTACTTAAATTAAAGTTTTTTCCTTTCCAAGAAACCTTTCCAAGAAACGCCAGACCAAATTTTTGTTTTGGCAAAATTTTTGGCAAAATTTGCTCAATTGACAACAACAAAAACTATTGTTAACTAGTTGGACTAATTGCTTACAAACTTGTTACTCTTCTCGAAGTGTTTGTCATTCATGTTTTATAATTTATGTATTTGTTTATTAATTTCATACTGGCTATGATTGTTGATGATACATTTCAACCGCATGCACATGTCTCGAAATCCTGATCAACCAAAGTGGTAGGAAAACATGCGTTTTATTTTATCTTTGCTAAGTGTTTGTGATAAAACTGTGATAAAAGAAGAACAACAAAAATTGCCAATAAAAATTACTATTGCGCCTATCAAGAAATGTTACAGAAAGAAATTTACCGAAAGTTGGAATGTAGACAAATAAAAGAAAGCCAATTACTTTTACTCTACGAGATTGCAGAATTTTCTTATACTGGATAGGTGCATGGAAAGAATATTTGCAAAAACAAAAATAAAATAACATTTTATATAATAAAATAATAAAATTTTTGGTTAAAATGTTGAAAAAAAAAGCACTTCATAGTGGCTGCATCCATTAATAAGCGTTTCATTTTCAGTTTTTGGATTTCTGTCCTAGTGTGTTTCCAAGCACCGTTAGATTCGTTTCGTGAAAGTCTATGATTTAGGAGATCCAAAAACGCAATTTAGACCAAAACCTAAACCTCTGGTTTTGAGTTGGAGGCAAATATGAACTTTCAGAATTAATATCTCGACTCTCGATGCACAACTAATAACAAACTAGGTATCACTTTTAAAGTTGACTACCGATAAATATTTTAAATTGTTTTCGAATAAATTTGAATGAAACTCGCATTGCTAGCCTTGACCAAAGCTGTTACCTTTTTTTTAGGACACACGGTATGATGATTATTTCTCTTAAAATCCGATTCCGCCAAAAAGCCAACATCCGACAATCCGGTCAAAATGCCAACAAAATCTAAAATTCCAAGCAAAATATTTGCAAAATTCTTACTCCATAAAACCCCGAACCCCCACCACCCTCTAGCAAGCGCAGCGCTGGAGTTTAGGCCTGCCGTGCTATCTGTTTGCTGCTCAACTGATAAAATAAATCAATTACATCTAAGGCCTGCTGCTGTTGCATTGCTTTTATCTACTATAGCAACAGCAGATAATCATCTAGTTGCGCCTAAACTTATCTGTTTAACGTGGGGTACGAAACTGTTTTTCAGCTTGATCGAGTAAATTATTTATGGCTAGAAGGTGATAACGAATTTCTTGTTTAATTGTTTTTACCATTTTGTTTTCATGTTTTTAAACCCACACGGAAATGCACTCCCCAAACCATTTCCCCCAGACGCCCGCCACTCTACCCACGATCGAGGTTATCGCCAGTTTTATTGCAGATAGGAATATGAATATGTTCTTAAATAAATAAATATAAAAAATGTAAACATATTGCATTAAAGGTGGTTTTGCATTGAAGGTGGTTTAACTTATAACATACAAGTCAATAAATCAATAGTTAATAAGGAACATTAGCTTTAAATTGAGACTGGTTCCCTATTATTTTCATAAAGTTTTGCAAATTTTGTACCCATACGTTTCCAAAACATATCAAAGATACTTTTTAAGGCATGTTGCAATCATCTGCACCCTTGAGTTCTATTTTATGTAAATATTTTCTGAAATATCAAAGTAATTTAATAAAATCTCAGACTAGAGTTCCTTATAAAGGTGTTCCTAGTGTAAAAAAAATGCGTGTAGCACGTTGGGATAAAAATGCATTAGCTATTACATATTAACAAAGCGAATATTCTGCGAAATTACTGTGGAAGATATTTATTTGCGCTATTCATAAATTTACGTCATCTTTTTTACGTTTGTGATTTTCTCACTTTAACAGATGAAACATTGATAAATCGTTTGCAGGAATTTATACATTCTTTTACTGGTTGTTGGATTCGAGCAAGTGAAGAACCAAACTTTAAGTTGAGGATTTTTCTGTAGCAAGAAAGTAAAAATATATATATAGTAGCTGTCGCCTTTCCGCAATAACTTTGCAAAGTTGTGAAATTTTTGGGGTTAGTTGGCTGAGACCGTAAAATTCTGATTGACAGGCATAAATTATTATATGTCTGTATTACATACATAATTTCATAAAGTTTAAACTGGGTTATGTGAAGTGTTGAACAAGATAGTTCATTCGTTCGCAATACATTTACGAATTGCATTAACCAATTGCAGCAAATTTTATTTCATCCGCTTAAAAACCATCAATTATTTAAAAGAATTAAAAAATATAAACATAACTCCTTTTTTTATTGAAGTTGTTAATGCCAGAAACGTTTCAGAAGTATTCATAACTATCCTAAAATGAATGGTAGCAATAGTAAGTAAATAATTAAGTATGTGAGGTGCAGCTGGACGCGACCCTACGTCGCCTCTTTGATCAGCAACTAACTTTATCTTCAAAGATAATGAGTAAGTAAGTAAGTAAGAAAGTAAGTATTATTAAGTATTATGTTTTTAAAACATTAGACTAAAGAAATAAAATATTTACATAGTTTCAAAATACAAAGGAAAGAAATAAGCAATTAATAAATATATAAATACAATTTATAAAAATATCACAATGCCCCTAACTAGAATGGCAGAGATAACATCAAAAACATCGAAATGACCTTAATTCCCTTTTAGAGGTGTGCAATAAAGAGAAAATAAATATTAATCTTACTAAAATTGGAAATAAAAAAGCATATGTGTAAAATTTAGGGGTGCATGCCAACCTCGCCCTCAATTTTTAGTACATTTTCCATTAAACAGCTTTTAATTGTATCTTTCAAGGAATTTATGCTGTTTCCAGTTTTAAGTTCAGAAGGTAATTGATCCCATAATTTAGGCCCCATGTATCATGATTATTTTTGGCCTATGTTACTGTTACGAAAGGGAAGCGTCAATTTGTCTTTCGATCTCCGAACATTTTCGAAGAGGCTGGCAAGGCTCCATTAAAAAATTCGAAAACATTGGCACATATATGTTGCTCCATTCTTTCTTTTATCGGAAGCCAGTTAATTGTCTGAAAATCTTTGGCACTCACGTGTGCTGTATTTTTCATGTTTAGACCAAAGCGGATACACTTATTTTGAGCGGTTTGAATTTTTTTGGACAGCCTACTATTTAAAGCGGAGTACCACACAGGACAAGCATAATCGAAATGTGGCTGGATTAAGGCATTACAGAGTAGTCTTTGGAGACTATAATTTAAAAAACTTTGTTTCCTTTAAAGAAAAGCCAACCTGCCATTTATTTTTCCAAGTACTTTAGCTGCCATTTGTTCTCCAGATAACTTTTCAACGAGAATGCATCCAAGGCAAGTAACTTGCGAATATTGTTTGATTTCGATGTCTCCTCTGTTAATGTTTATAATTAAGGTAATAATGTTAATAATTAAGGTATCAACCGGATATGTCAGGGCAGGGACGTTTGGTTGTTTGGTTTATGCATTCTGACATATAAATTGTACTTCTGTGTTCTGTGTTTCAAGCTTCAACCACGATCGGCACTCTTTTTAAATTAATTGAATACAGGCCTATCTTCTGGCCACAAATTAACACAAACACACGAACACGAAATTGCATATCCAAAGGTCACTGGGCACGTTGAAACTAAACATTTCTGAACAGCTTGCTAAATTAGGTATCACAATCTACTTTATTCTTTTGCAAGTTAGCCCATAAATATTTGCTGCGAATATAGTTGATTTGCTAAACGGCAATGTTCACTCATCTCCAAAGAATCAATGATCTTGCGTAAAACGTAAACAAACTCAAATTTAGGCCATTTTCAGCCATGTTTATCTTATTTTCTGGATTTTTGTTGACACAATTTTTCATGAACCTGGGCCATAGATAATTTGACGAACGTTTCCACTCTCTATGCTTAGAGTTTGATGAATTTATTTTCATTATACTGCCCATTTTATGCAAATAGAGGACGAAAACACCCAGTCTGGGAATGGGATTTTTTTTATGCTTTGCTGAGGACACATTTTATATTTTCGTGCCATTCTTTTCTGTCGTCACAAGTCAGCACAAAAGTCAGCACAAAGGCAAGCATTTCCAAGCATCTGCTTCAATATCGGCTATTAGAAGAGGAGCAAGGAGCAACACGAAATTTAAAGGAGAACACGAATACAGGTATTTATCGTATCCAAAAGATTGTGTTTTTCTCTAAAACCATTGAAACCGAGGCACCTTCATCAATGTTTCCCTTAAATATTGAGTACGTTACAAAAGAGCTATAAGTTTGGATCTCGCTGATCATTTTTTGATCGTTTGGATCTCGCATCAGAATTTTTCGCTGATCATTTTTATCCAAAAGTTTTTGAAAATGTCTTTGATTGGCTCTTTATAGATGAGTTAAGTCACACGTGATTTTTCCGCTTAGCGAATCAAATATGTTTGCCTATGCTTTATTCCGCTTGCTTCCCCCCGTTAACTTCCCGTTGTTATCTTTCAAACAGTTGTTCTTTGCTGTCTTCAAAACATGGATTGTGGAATTTTGGAATGTTACAATGTTGGAATATTGGAATTTTGGAATGTTTAAATTTCGGAATAATATATTATTGTAATAATACAATATTTAACAAATAATCATCGTTCTTTTCTGATATGCATGATGACAATTTAACTATTGCCATGGCTATGAGCTGACAACTTATTTAATAGTCTGTTTAATTACAACTTATTTTATTGTCTATTCATTAACAAGTGTCCAAAATTCTAGAGTGCTTATTTTTTACAAGATAGAAACATCTTCAAGAAACTTAGTTATATATTTTGCAGGATATTTAAACATATTATATTGTTACAGCAAAGAACAGTAGACAATTTAAGAATCTTTTGGTATAAGTTGGCCCGAGCGTGCTTTCTTGCAAAAAAATGTGTACCATTGTAGCAGTCAAAATGTTTGTGTTACCGCATATCTCAATGTTTTTGTACCAGATTTCGTATTCGTACAATGCAGCCATCCAATCTCTTCAAGCATGAAACCATTCTCGATTACTTTCAAGCATAACTATACCGCCAATAATTCTCATCATAGCTCAAATCTTAAGATAGGTATATCTCTTATTCAATATGCAATAGAAACAACTGATTCTGCTCTTAGTGTTGCAATATAAACTTTAAGAATGCACAATTTTATGGCAAATATTCTCGTTAAGTGTTAATAGCTTAACTTTGGAAGACTACCCCAATCTACTACGGAAAAGTATGATAAATCTGTGGAGACTATCGGAATGTCTAAAATGTACGTCAGAAGATAAAGTCTCTTTACCAATCATTCTTAACATTCCGAAGGATGTTAATTAATGAAAAGAAACCTTCTAATTTTATCAAGGGAAAACCTCTATTTAAATGAACTCAACACTCTTCAACATAAAGATTTCCAAAAAGTTCTGAACATATGACTAATTTGATATGAGGCATAACGAAGAAGCATTTTTAGCCAGTTAAAGATTGTTCTTCTTATGTGCCGGACTTTTTGTTTTTAACCCGACACGTGACAGAAATCCTGGCATGCCCCCATAGCCGGCTATGAAAGTAAATATTCCGCTTTGTTCTTCATTTGACATGGTAAATCTGTCTTGATGGAAAATCCCCATTGCTTTGCTATCAGATAACATGGACGACAGGCTGCCATCGCTTTGCTATCAGATAACCTGATCTCGGAGAAATACAGAAGCACGACGAAGTACCAAGACGAGATGAAGGTGGTGGTGATGATGAACAAGGAGCCCCGTATGGCTGCCCTCTCTCGTGCCAGACACCAGATCATTCAGCTGGAGATGGGGTTTAATTTACTGGAATCTGCAGACAGTGCCAGGCGGCCACTGGAAGTGGTACCCTATCTAGAGGCTCCACCGAGGTTGAAAAGGCAGGCAACCATGGGCGAATACCCTTCGCGTTCTAAGAAGAGTGCTGAGCCACTTGCAAAGAAGACCATGAAAAAGAGTGAAATCAGAGACACCAGGATGGAAACATTCTTGAAGATGTCTAGGAGGGAACTGAGAGACCTGCTCGCCATATCAGAGAGGGGCTTGAAGGAAGAGGAGAGCAAAGAAGACAACATCACCTTGGGTACTCCGTCCTCTTCAGACTACAGTAGCGATTCCGATGACTCCGTCATGTCGGAGCAACGGAGGGACGGTACACAGCCCCACAAGGGCTTGGACAAAGCTTCCTTGGCCATGGATCGAGACCTATCAGATTGAGAGTTCGAAGGATAAAACTTTACTAAAAACCAAAACAATTTACTCACATTATATTATTTATACATTTTATACATTATATTATATTATTGATTATATTATTGATTGTATTATTGATTATATTATTAATAATGAGTTATACGAAGATAATATTATATGTTCTTTTTTTTCTGTTTGTGTGTCTATGACCCCATGTCAACCTCCTCCTCATCCGGTATCCGCATGGCGGATAAGCTTCACCTAATTATGTCTGAATCTAATTTTGAGCTACCTTGAGAATCAGGAGGGGGAATGTCCTGCTGCTGCACATCAACGGCAGAAGTAGCGTAATCGCAAACCTGGAATCCCATGCTGGCGCCTGAGAAAGGCTCCTTGAACGATCCGCAGTTGGTTCCAGGCTTCATGTCTGCACCGGCTCCTCGTAGTATAAATTTTAGGAAAAAACTTTAAAGTATAAAGTATAAATATGAAGTCCATCAACCATGGTGGATCCCTGGGAACACCTGCCAACCCGTGTTTAGGATAGGCGAACTCCAGCTCGAATCCTGGCTCCATGTCGTAGATAAGCTCAATCCAGTGGTCGTTTGACATCAAGTCTGATACAATCATGGACCAGTACATCTCTGTAGATGTGTGTGTGTGTAGTAGTCCGAAACGCTACCAAGAGCTACCCAGCCTTGGGCTCTCTCTGCTTCTCGAAACCATGTTCCAAAGAACACTTTCGTCTTCGTCACGTTGGAGCTCATAGGTATGAGACCTCCAGAGGGGAAATGCCTCGGCGAAGCTGCAGGGAACATGTCTGAATGGTAGGTAGGCGGGTGGTAGCTGTCCACTCAAGTCATCGATGTATTCTCGTGCCAGGACTGCCCGAATTCCATTGGCTCCTTCCATATGTCCTTCAACGGTTTTGGCATCAATCCTGCGGGTGGTAGCTGTCCACCCAAGTCATCGATTTATCCTCGTGCCAGGACTGCCCGAATTCCATTAGCTCCTTCCATATGTCCTTCAACGGTTTTGGCATCAATCGGTTTTGGCATTTCACTACAATGAAATGAAACTAGTTAGGTCTCCATAAATGGAAGGTCACTTGGCTTTTTTATCAAGCAACTGACAACTTTCGATCCTTCTTCGTATGTTCGAAGTTGCTCAATGACCGTTGTTCGGCAACAGTGCCAGGCCGATTTCTTTGATCTCCAGTACCGATTCATTGCCTCTTTCATTATAGGATCAGAATGGGCTAAGTTAGGATCGTAAACTCCAATCTTGAATTCCTCATTTGCATCGAGGTTTGCATTTCCTTTATCAAGATTCCTTTGCTTGTCAAAATGATTTTCAAACACTGATACAGTGAACTCCAACACAGATTCACAGGAATGCTTTATACAGTTAACTGCCATCGCTTGAAGCACCATCTATATGTTATTAAAAGTAATTTTTTTGGTTCAAAAAACATCTTTAGGAGCCTTAGAAATTCTTTATGTTGATGAATCAGTAACTGGTTTGATACAGGGTCTAATGAGCGCACAGGAATTGATCGTATTGCTTGCACAACAACCTCACTCATTGTAGCTTCAACCTTTATGTATCCACCTTCAGGCTCCTTCAATGAAGCAGATACAGCATTCAAATTCAGCAACTTACGAGTAAAATTAATAACAGCTGTTATATCCGGGCTAAACACTTCATCTTAGAGAGGAGACCCCGCGACGAAAAAGTTTGTTATTATTTTTTTTGGAAACAGCGAGGTTTGCCTAAAACAAGATGTCATACCGCTCGAGAAGACAAATTACTTGTTTACATTGTCCAAGATACAAGAAACCCGGGTGGTATGCAAATCACAAAAAGATGGTCGATCTTGCATCTCAGAGAGCTTCAAGCCCTTCAACGGTGATAATTGG